>JAVSCE010013605.1:0-137716 GCA_032199065.1 Smutsia gigantea | reverse complement strand
AAACCCATCAGATTATCATCAGACTTCTCAACAGAAACCTTACAGGCCAGAAGAGAATGGCATGATATATTTAACGTTATGAAACAGAAGGGCCTCGAACCAAGAATATTGTATCCAGCACGATTATCATTTAATATGATGGAGGGATTAAACAATTTCCAGATAAATGAAAGTTGAGAGAGTTTGCCTCTCATAAACCACCACTACAGGATATCTTAAATGGACTGCTCTAGATGGAAGCACACCTAAAGCTAAAAGATGTCACCAGAGAAAAAAATCATAGCAAAGAAAGCAGACCATCCAAATACTAACTAAAGGCAAAGAATAAAACACCTATTATAGAAAGAATGGAGGAGGAGGAATAAGAAGGGAGAGAAAGAAAGAAACATCAGACTGTGTTTACAATAACTTAACAAGAAAGTTAAGTTAGATTGTTAGATAGTAAAGAAGCCACCCTTGAACCCTTGGTAACCACGAATCTAAAGCTTTGTCACAATAAGTACATACCTACGAATAATCACCCTAAATGTAAATGACTGAATGTACCAATCAAAAGACACAGAGGAACAGAATGGATAAAAAGCAAGACACATCATATGCTGCCTACAAGAAACTCCACCTCAAATCCAAAGATATACACAGACTAAAAATGAGATGGAAAGATATTTCATGCAAACAACAAAGAGAAAGCAGAGTTACAGTACTTGTATCAGACAAAATAGACTTCAAAACGAAGAAAGTAGCAAAAGATAAAGAAGGACATTACATAATGACAA
The DNA here is from genome assembly GCA_032199065.1 of Smutsia gigantea. Taxonomy (NCBI): domain Eukaryota; kingdom Metazoa; phylum Chordata; class Mammalia; order Pholidota; family Manidae; genus Smutsia; species Smutsia gigantea. The sequence continues at coordinate 136,940 of JAVSCE010013605.1, read as the reverse complement.
AGGGGTCATTCCAACAAGAAGATATAACTATTATAAATATATATGCACCCAACACAGGAGCTGGCATATGTGAGACAAATACTAACAGAATTAAAGGAGGAAACAGACAGCAATGTATCATCTATCTTAGGAGACTAACACACCACTCACTCCAGAGGACAGATCAACCAGACAGAAAAATAAGTAAAGACACAGAGACACTGAACACACTAGAACAGATGGACCTAACAGACATCTACAGAACTCTACACCCAAAAAGCAACAGGATACACATTCTTCTCAAGTGCACATGGAACATTTTCCAGAATAGACCACATAATACAAAGAACCTCTGTGTAATTTCAAAATATTGAAATCCTACCAACCAACTTCTCAGATCACCAAGGTATAAAACTAGAAATAAATTTTAGAAAGAAATCAAAAAAGGGGCTCACAAATACATGGAGACTTAACAACACTTAATTAATCAGTGGGTTAACAACCAACCAAAACAGAAATCAAGAATATATGGAGACTAATGACAACAACACAAAGCCGTCAAACTTCTGTGGGACGTTATGCAGTTCTAAGAGGAAAGTATATTGCAATCCAGGCCTGTTTAAAGAAGGAAGAACATTCCCAAATGAATAGTCTAAAGACACAATTACTGAAATTGGAAAGAAGAACAAATGAGGCCCAAAGTCACCAGAAGGAGGGACATAATAAAGATTAGAGAAGAAATAAATAAAATTGAGAAGAATAAAACAATAGAAAAAATCAATAAACCAAGAGCTGGTTCTTTGAAAAAATAAACAAAATAGATAAACCCCTAGCCAGACTCATTAAGAGAAAAAGAGAATCTACACACATAAACAGAATCAGAAATGAGAAAGGAAAAATAACGACGGACCCCACAGAAATACAAAGACTCATAAGAGAATATTATGAGAATCTATATGCTAACAAGCTGGAAAACATAGAAGAAATGGACAACTTCTTAGAAAAATACAACCTTCCAAGACTGACCAAGCAAGAAACTGAAAAACTAAACAGACCAATCACCAGTGACGAATCGAATTTGTAATCAAAAAACTGCAAGAACAAAACCCCGGGCCTGTTGGATTCACCTCTGGGTCTACCAGACATATAGAGAAGAAATAACACCATTCTCCTTAAAGTTTTCCAAAAAATAGAAGAGGAGGAATACTTCCAAACTCATTCTATGAAGCCAGCATCACTCTAATACCAAAACCGGGCAAAGACCTCACCAAAAAATTACAGACCAATATCCCTGATGACGTAGATGCAAAAATACTCAACAAAATATTAGCAAATCGGAATTCAAATACATCAAGAGGATCATACATGATCAAGTGGGATTCATCAGGGATGCAAGGATGGTACAACATTCGAAAATCCATCAACATCATCCACCACATCAACAAAAAGAAGAACAAAAACCACATGATCATCTCCATAGATGCTGAAAAAGCATTTGACAAATTCAGCATCCATTCCTGATTAAAACTCTCAACAAAATGGGTATAGAGGGCAAGTACCTCAACATCATAAAAGGCTATATATGACAAACCCACAGCTAACATCATACTTAATGGCGAGACGGCTGAAAGCTTTTCATCTAAGATCGGGAACAAGACAGGATGCCCACTCTCTCACTGTTATTCAACATAGTACTGGAGGTCCTAGCCACAGCAATCAGACAAAACAAAGACATACAAGGCATCCAGATTGGTAGAAGTCAAATTGTCACTATTTGCAGATGACATGATACTGGCCATAAAAAACCCTAAAGATTCCATTCCAAAACTACTAGAACTAATATCTGAATTCAGCAAAGTTGCAGGATACAAAATTAACACACAGAAATCTGTTGCTTTCCTATACACTAATGATGAACTAACAGAAAGAGAAATCAGAAAAACAATTCCATTCACAATTGCATCAAAAAGAATAAAATACCTAGGAATAAACCTAACGAAGGAAGTGAAAGACCTGTACTCTGAAAACTACAAGACACTCCTAAGAGAAATTAAAAGGACACTAACAAATGGAAATGCATCCCATGCTCTTGGCTAGGAAGAATAAATATTGTCAAAATGGCTATACTACCTAAAGCAATCTACAGATTCAATGCAATCCCTATCAAACTACCAACAGCTTTCTTCAATGAACTGGAACAAATAATTCTAAAATTCATATGGAACCACAAAAGACCCCGAATAGCCAAAGCAATCCTGAGAAGGAGGAATAAAACAGGGGGAATTACACTCCCTGACTTCAAGCTCTACTACAAAGCCACAGTAATCAAGACAATTTGGTATTGGCACAAAAACAGACCCACAGACCAGTGGAACAGAATAGAAAATCCAAACATTAACCCACACATATACAGTCAATTAATATTTGATAAAAGTGCCTTGGATATACAATGGGGAGATGACAGCCTCTTCAGCAGATGGTGTTGGAAAAACTGGACAGCTACATGTAAGAGAATGAAACTGGACTACTGTCTAGCCCCATACAGAAAGGTAAACTCAAGGTGGATCAAAGACCTGAATGTAAGTCATGAAACCATAAAACTCTTAGAAAAAAACATAGGCAAAAATCTCTTGGACAGAAACATGAGCAACTTCTTCATGAACATATCTCCCCGGGCAAGGGAAACAAAAGCAAAAATGAACAAGGGGACTATATCAAGCTGAAAAGCTTCTGTACAGCAAAGGACACCATCAGTAGAACAAAAGACATCCTACAGTATGGGAGAATATATTCATAAAAAACGTATCTGATAAAGGGTTGACATCCAAAATATATAAAGAACTCATGCACCTTAACAAACAGAAAGCAAATAATCCAATTAAGAAATGGGCAGAGGACATGAATAGACACTTCTCCAAAGAAGAAATTCAGATGGCCAACAGGCACATGAAAAGATGCTCCACATCGCTAATCATCAGAGAAATGCAGATTAAAACCACAATGAGATATCACCTCACACCAGTGAGGATGGCCAACATCCAAAACACAAACAACAACAAATGTTGGCGAGGATGTGGAGAAAAGGGAACCCTCCTACACTGCTGGTGGGACTGCAAATTAGTTCAACCATTGTGGAAAGCAGTATGGAGGTTCCTCAAAAAACTCAAAATAGAAATACCATTTGACCCAGGAATTCCACTCCTAGGAATTTACCCTAAGAATGCAACAGCCCAATTTGAAAAGGACAGATGCACCCCTATGTTTATTGTAGCACTATTTACAATAGCCAAGAAATGGAAGCAACCTAAGTGTCCATCAGTAGATGAATGGATAAAGAAGATGTGGTACATATACACAATGGAATATTATTCAGCCATAAGAAGAAAACAAATCCTACCATTTGCAACAACATGGATGGAGCTAGAGGGTATTATGCTCAGTGAAATAAGCCAAGCCGAAAAAGACAAGTATCAAATGATTTCACTCATATGTGGAGTATAAGAACAAAGAAAAAAACTGAAGGAACAAAACAGCAGCAGACTCACAGAACCCAAGAACGGACTAATAGTTACCAAAGGGAAAGGGACTTGGGAAAATGGGCGGGAAGGGAGGGATAAGAGGGAAAAAGGGGCATTACGATTAGCAGATGTAATGTTGGGGGGGCACGGGGAGGGCAGTACAACTCAGAGAAGACAAGTAGTGATTCTATAGCATCTCACTACGCTGATGGACAGTGACTGTAATGGGGTTGGTGGGGGGGACCTGATGAAGGGGTAGTTTAATAATCGTAATATTGCACATGTAATTGTATATTAATGGTAATAAAATAAATTATATTAAAAATAATAATAATTGTAATATTGCACATGTAATTGTAAATTAATGATAATAAAATAAAAATAAATAAATAAATAAATAAAACAACCTCACAATCATGAAACTCCTTTTTTCTGCTTTTTGAATAAGGCACCTGTCATTTTCATTTTGCACTGGGCCTCACAAATTATGTAGCCAGCCTTGAGCTAGGATCTTAGTAGAAAACATAACACAGTTGTGATGGTTCAAGAGACTTGAATTCAGAAATTATTTACATAATGGGAAGGATTAACCAAGAAGGAATATTGAAGGACCCAAGGACTAGCAGTAGAAGGAAGATGTTACCATACCTAGAGGCAAAGGAGCAAGGAGAAAAGTGTTGCAGATCATCCAGTGAGAGCTGGGGCCATGGAGGAGGGATACCCTAGAGGAGCTCATCTAGAGGGATGCAACCATGGCCAGAATGCATGTGCCAGAGCCCTGGGAGTGAGGAGAAGAAATGGGCCAATATGTCTCATCTGAGAGAGAGGGAGAGAGAGAGAGAGAGAGAGAGAGAGAGAGAGAGAGAGAGAGAGAGAGAGAGAGAGAGAGAGAGAGAGAGAGAGAGAGTGTTAAAATCACGGCCATTACCCAAGCACCTAGAATAGTGCCTGGCACATGGTGGCATGTTCAAAGAAATACCTAGTTAATGAATGGAAGAACTGCCAACTTCACATCTGATTTAGTAGTGCTAGTAGCTTCCTGTAGCTCACCATTCCTCTTTCTCCTGAATGCTGTTCCCACTAATGTGCCTCACTTCTCTGAGAAGGATTGGAAGGAGGCCCCTCTGACGACTCAAGAGGTCAGGAGCCCACCATGAAAATAGCTAGCATAAGGAAAGAAGCCCAGAGAGCTTGCTTCTCCTCTGTGTGGACTCCTACGGACCAGGTAGTGCCCTTGCGGTGAACCCAGCTCAGCCATGGCTGACAGAACCAGATCAGTACGTGACCATGTTACAAGCAAGAGGGCTCAGCCTCTTGGGGACCTGGTAGGACATTTGCCCATAGGACCATTCCATACAGAGAGGTCACTTAGTCAAATCCTCCTTTTGGGTAAGTACACCTGCTGAGTGAGGAAGGAGGCAGGGGATCTTTTCATATTCTTCCATGCCCTACACTTAAGACTGGAAATTGGGCAGAGAAGGGCATGATAGAAAACCTACGATGTGCCATCTTGTAGTTGTGAACGCTACAAGAGGCATGTTGTAACCCATACGTGAGAAGTATAAGGACAAAACACCAACAGACTAAGCGACACATAGCGGAGTAAAAGAATAAGAAGGATTTTCTTGATGTTATCAAGCTGCTGAGCCAATACTAACAATCTTCTATCTCAAATTTATTGCTATATGAAAAGCATAAACACCTATATTTGTTTCAGCTAGTGTTCGTTGGTATTCCATTATTAGCAGCATTTCTATGGATATGCAAGTCACTGTCCCTTCGCCATTGGGACTCATGGGCACTGCCTCATTTCACTGGGAGCTCTCTTGGCTAATGAATTTATAGGACTCTTTTATGGAATTTATCTTCTTTACTAGTATCTCGGGGTTGGAGGACACACCTATTAAATGCTTAAGGCTGCATTAAAGTTTTATTACTCTTGCTGCATTGAAATTATCTTTGTGTCATAAATCTTGATGCGGTAACAGTTTTAGCTATATATGCCTATGTGGGTGCACATACGTGTATCTGTGTGTTCCTGTGTTCCTGTGTGTCTGTATGCATATGTATGTGTGTGTTAAGTCCTGGAACAGCAGGCATTTAGTTAGATTTATGAGGCACAATACAATGGGAAATGTGCAGCCTAAATCTCAACAGCAGGACAAGTTGAGATGGGAACAAGTGATCAATATGACACTTTTAAACAGGAGTTTGTGGATGTGAAGTTGTTTTAAATTATACTTGGAAGCAGGAGATAAAGTGAGACCATAGAAAGGCAATGAAGGCTAAGAGATAAAAAGGCTATCTTCTAATAAAAGAAGTTGAAAGTCCATGCTTGGCTGCCATGGCCAAAGAAGCTTAGCTATTACATTGAACCTATGATATTGGTGATACTAGACTGTTTAGAATATATTTTATCTAGGATAATTATAACCTTAATTAGCCACAACCTAATTTCAAAAAAAAAAAGTAGAGAGGAATAATTTCTTACTACTATTTACATAGTATCATATATTTATTACCTAAGAAACATGTGTTCTGGAAAAAAATAATGCAGAGAAGTGAAAAGAACACATAGTCACAGATACACATATGATGTCATATCTATACATTCTTTTTGATTCTTAGAATTTCCATCTCATACATTATTGATCTTGCAAGCTCTCTGCTTTATCCATTAGAGCCCTTCTTCACCATGTTAATCATGGTTGTTTTAAATTCCTGGTCTGGTAATTCCTACATCCCTGCTCTATCTGAGTCTGGTTCTGATGCTTGCTTTGTCTCTTCAAACTGATTTTTGACTTTTGCTATACCTTGTACTTTTTCTCTTGATAGCTGGACATGATGTATGGTAAAAGGAACAGCTGTCTAGTCTTTTGGTTCTGTTACAGCAAGGAGTGAGGGGAGGGGAAGCGTGCTATAGTCTATGACTGGGTCAGAATCTTTTGGTGAGCCTGTGCCTCTGGTTTGTAAACTTCACATGTGGCTCTCAGTCCCCACACCCCACACTTTGGGTGGGACAGGATGGCTAAAACAGGCTGGAGTTGGATATTCCCTTCCCCTAGGTCAGTTTGGCTCTGTAAAAAGCTAAATAGTTTAGGCTCTGGTTAAATAGTTTCTCTTGAGGGCAGGCCTTATTTAGAACAGAATGTTCTGGCATATTTCAAAATGTGTCCCTTTCCCTCCCCTGCTGGAAACACTAGAGGATTTTTCTTCCAATATTTAATGTGAGAACCTGGTGGAGATCCTGGAAGCAAAACCCACAAAAGTGTGGGGGCCTTGCATTGATTAGGTCCCCTCGGAATTTTTAGCTCTTAGATTTGTCCACACTGAGGCTCCCGCAATCCATCAATTATAGTTCAGCTTTCCTACTCCAGCACTGGTTCCCATGGAAATTTCTGCTCCCACCTGTTTCTCCAGTTTTGGAGGTAGTGGTTTGCCCTGTGAGCTCACATCTATGATAGATGCAAGAAAAGTTCATTTTTCAGTTTGTTCAGCTTTTTCTTCTTAGGATGGAGTGGCAACTTCTAAGTTCCTTACATGCTGGAACAGAAACTGGAAATCTACATGCACTTTTAGAACGTGATTTTCCCCTTTTAATATATTATGAATATATTTGATATCAGTAAAAATATTTTCAATAGTTTGATACATATTTCATTGTATGAAAAGATCATAATTGATTTGAGAACTAGTATAAAATACAGCTTCTGGAGTCAGGCTGCTTAGATTCATTTTATTTCTACTACTTTTACCTACTACTTATTAACTGGATGACCGTGAGCTAGTTTTCACCTCCTTATGTCTCACTTTTATCATCAGCAAATAGAGACAATCCTAGTACTTATGTGATAGAGTTCTTGAAGGGATTAGGTGACTAAGTATGCACAGAAAGCTCCTAGAAGAGTACGTGGCACATAGTACCTCGGTGAATGTTAAATGTTATTTTTAACTCATCCTCTGTTGTTGGATATTTTAGCTACTTCTAACTTTTCACTGTGATAAATAATCCTGAAATGTCTCCACTTAGATCGAAATCTTTGTGCACATCCTTAATTACATTCTTAGCATATGTATCAGTTAGGACTCTGTTTTGACAGCAAGTGGCAAAAAGTCCAACCTGAACTAAAGGAGATAAGTAAATAAATAAATACATATTTCAATAAATCAGCTCATAGAAATGCAAAGTCCAAGGCTAGAGCTGGTGCTGCTTGATCCAGATAATGCTTCGTTTCTACTCTTCAACCTTGCACTTTTCCATACTAGATTTCCTAGCAGATTTCACATAGTGACAAAATGGCTCCAAGACAACTTCTCCTGCATTCCAGTCCAGCAAAAAGAAGGAAAGTTTCTTTCTTGGAACTGGATAAAAGTCCTGAGTCTACCTGACTCATAAGGGCCATACTGAGTCATGAGCTCATGCCTGAATCTACAACTATGGCCGGATGTGTGGAAAGCATTAAACAAATGGCATAGCCCTGGAGCTGGAGAGATACCAGCCCAATCCGAATGATATGAAGTGATAATAGGAAAAGGATGGCTTCACAGAGGAATTTAAAATACTAAAAACAACAAAAACAAAAGAAAGAGGAAAGGATGGTGGGTGGCCAAAAAATAAAAAGATAATTAATTTCTTAGATGGGATATTTCCCTGTGAAAGGGAATGTACATTTTTAAGACCTTTGATACATTTCACCAATTTTATTTCTTCAAAAGTTTGGACCAATCTGCTTCTTACTAACTGTATAAAAGATGAAGCATTTTCTGGCACTACAGCCAACTCTGGTATTATCATAAGAAGATTTAATAATCTGAAAGACCAAAAATAAGTATATAATTTCAATTTGTATTTCTCTGCAAATTGAGTTGCATATTGTTACTGTGTTATTTCTTATGTTTATTGACTAAGTGTATTTTTTGTAAAACATGGCATTTCATTATCTGAGACACCACTGATTGCAAAACATACCATTATTTTATGTATGAACAAGAAAATTTTAAAAAACACCCTCTGCTACCAAACTGTTACACAAATATTTATCATTTGAAATAGCTTCTGTGACTTTAGAGATAATAAAATATAGATTTTATGTGCATCTTAGAATCAGTGAAATATGGTACCTGTTGTTTTCATCTTTGTCTATTATATATTCTTTTTTACTTATTAAACTTCTTGGTGATTTATTGAAGGTATTCCCCCCCCCTGTTTATCATCCCTAATACAATTTTAATTATGGTGTCTTAAAAATATAGAGAAGTTAATATTTTTATGAATAGACTCTATCAATCTTTATCTTTATCCTTTGCTTTTGATAGAATGTTTACTAAGGTATTTTCCATCCTTTGTTTATTAACAGATCTACATAAATTTACTTCTAGCATTTCACTATTTTATTTTTTAACTTTGCATTTAATCTACCTGGAATTTATTGTATCAGCCATCATTTCCCCCCACTGATTTGAAAGACTACCTTTAGCATGTGCACAGTATGTCTATACAAACGCCTAGCTCTAATTCAATGATCTCCTGTATACTGCCACTAGCACTACTTTGTTTAAATTAGCATAGTTTTATAATATATTCTAATACCATATTTTATTGATGTACGGTAAAATTGATTCTATGATTTGTTTTCTACATTTTAAGATCTCTGAAATTAGAATGTGTCTTACAAAAGAAAAAAAGGAATTGCATCACAATTTAACTCAAAATGCTTAAATTTTTTATTTTTAGTGGTACATAAAAATAATGATTTGTTTTATAGGCAATGACACTTTAGACTCAATAAATTATGACATATTAAAATGCTTATTTATCATTCTCATCTACCTTTTTCAATATTTTGGTTGTTTTTGTTTACTTTTCCAGATTAGTATTTGAATCACTTCAAAATATTTTATAATTAAATGAGAACTGTGCTAAATTTCTAAATTAATTTAGGGAAAATTTTCATCTAGACACATTACTGTGAGTGAGATCTTTTTTGTATTATGCTTTCTAAATGATTATTGCTACTGTATAGAAACACTTATGCTTTTTATTTATTTAGGCAAATTGAATTTATTCTAGGAATTTGGCTGTCAGAAAATAAATTGGGAAAGAAGGTAAGAAACTTTTTATAATCACTCCCTTTCCAAAAGTAATTAGGTGACCAAAAGGCATTAATAAAGGATATTAATATAATATACATCATATATACATATTTTATATACAATACATAATATATTACACATAAACATATAATACAAGATATAAATGATATATTAATATAATATACAACTACCTCACTTTAGCCATTAATTTGGATCATCTTTGCCAATCAACATTTTGTTGGAACTGTGCCTCCATCTATTATGCAGGGCACAGGAGTCACTAGACCTGAGAAAACCCTCAGAGGACCTGCAGGTCTCAGTGCTAGCCTGGGGTCCAGAGATCTGGGCTCTGGGCCTGGCTTAGATCTCAGGTGAAATCCTGCAGGAGACATCCATCTTTTTGGCTACATTTCCTCATTTGAAAAATGATGACTTTGGACCACATTATTCTAAGAGTTCTTATTGTGTCAACATTCTGGGGGACTACTGATGAGTAATAAAACTAACTGATAAAGTTTATCTCCTTTTTGGCCTTGACTTATCTTTAGTCAGTAAAAGGAAACATTAAAAGGCAGAGACTAAGAAAAGAAGCCAGAGAAACAAGATGCCCATATAATCTTTAAACTCAATATTTAACCCTTGAAGACAGAAGTGTATCAGAGCAGCCAGCTGTCCTCAGGGAACAGGAGCAAGCTAATTCAGTGTCAGCCTCTCAGCGCTCCAGATCATACCCTATTTGATTTTTGTCTTGACTAGGCACATGCCTCGTAAGAAACAGAATCTGAAAGAAGGAACAGTAGCAGCACAATAACTGTTATTCATTCACTGAATGAATACTTATCAAGCACACATTTATTCAGCACTAAAAGTGTTCTAGAAACAAGGTTAGGACCTGGGTATGGACCAGGCATATTCTTTCCTTTCCAGGGAGGTGACAGATATCTATAAGCATTCACACAATGGATGGTTTTAGCTACTGTGACAGAAATCCTAAGTAGATATTGTGGGTAAACAGGAGAAAGTATTTAATTCTGCAAGTATACCCAAGAATAGCTGAACCAAAGTGATTCCATTATGAAAGGCAGAAGGTAGAGGGATATGCCCATAGAGGGACTAGCAATAGCAGAGGTGCAGCAGCTTAGCACTGCCTGGAGGGGCTGCGGGTCTGAAATGTTGGTATGAGGGAGCAAGATATAGGTCACCAAGGTGGACACAGGAAAAATATTAAAGACACTTCAAGCCATGTTAAAAGTATGTTAGAATTTATCCTGTAGTGAGGACTGTGGAAAAGTTTTATGCAGGTGAATGGTGTGGGCAGATTTCCATTTTAAAAAGATCGTTCTATCATCTGTGTGAAACAGGCATGATCTGAGAAGATTTGAGAGTAGAGGCATGGAGCCTGGTTAGGAGACTGCTGCAGAAGGTGAGAGCTCAGTCCAGTGAGAACCAGGTCGAAGCAGCCATGTCTGTGAGGTGGTAGATTTGTTTTCTATTGCTGTTTAACAAAACAGCACAATCTTAGAAGCTTAAAACAGCACCCATTTATTAGCTCACAGTCTGCAGGTGAGAAGTCTGGGTCTGGTGTGCATGTGTTCTCTGGACAGGGTCATACAAGCTGAAATCAAAGTGTCAGCCAGATCACAGTTCTCATCCAGGGCTCAGGCTCCTCTTACATCCTCATTCACGTTGTTGGCAGAACTTAACTTCCTTGCATTTGTAGGACTGAGATTCTGTTTCTTGCTAGCTGTCAGATGGCAGCACCCATCACCACTGAGAGCTAGTTCCCACCCTTCTCCATCTGTAGTTAACGGTGCTGATGTTGGTTTTCTTCAAGCCAGCCTGTTGTATCTCTGACTTCCTGTTCTGTGACCATCTTCAATAGGCTATGCTTTCAAAGGACTCATGTGTTTAGATTAGGCCTACCCAGATAACCTCCTTTTCTTAAAATTGACTGTGCCATAGCTAATCTAATGATGAGAGTGAAATTCATCATATTCACAGTCCCAGGGATTATACATGGTGTGTACATTGGTGGGAAATCTTGGGGCCATCTCAGAATTCTGCCTACCACAGAATCTGTCTCATGGGGGAGCCTGGGTAGGATTGCCAGACTGAGAAAATAATAAAGGATGCACAATTAAATGTGAATTCAGACAAAAAGCAAAAAAATCTTTAGTATAAATATGTCCTCATTATATAGCATGCTCTAATTAGGCCAGAACTTTCACTGTCCCATGTAACTTTTTGCCTCCATTGTTCATGACTCATGCTATTCATCTCTATGGGACATCCTACCCTTTCTTTTTGCCAATCTTAATGGCAAAATCCATCCTATCACTCGCTCAACACTTTCCCACCTGTAAAATGCATTCATATAGATGACCATGTTTGATTTACAAATCAGCCTTGCAAGTAAGCAGGGTACGCATTACTATTAAACCCCTAGTACAGATGAGAAACTGAAGCTTGGATCCAAGTTGCACAGAACATTCATTCACATACATGGGACCCTAGGATCTTATAAGAGCAATCTTCATTCTTTTCCATTCAGCCCAATCTTGGACCTTCCATTTTAACTCTCAACGCAAGGTACCTCTCCCCCTTATTGGCTTCTCAACTGGTTCTTAAAGTTTACTCTTATGGTTCAAAATACATATGTCTTATTTTTTCCAACAACATGTAAGTTCTTGCAAGACAGGAAGCTGTCTTGTATAATTTTTACCTTTCTCCCCTTTCATACATATCTAAGTCACACTGATGTACTTTCCAAAAATCCTGTGGAATGGTCTTGAAAAGCCACCCAGGTCTGAACAATCTGCAAACTTCTGTGAGTTCTTGGCAGTGTGAGTTTCAAGTACTCATGACAAAAATTGTCTTTTTTTTAATAGAATGCCAAAAATTGCCTATTTCCAAATCTAGTCAAATATTCTTTCTTGATATCTCCAAGTTAATGGCTTCTTCTGGGTAGACATTCCCATCTACTACAAAATGTCCAAAACAAATAGCCGAGGAATAGGCTAGTTTATCTAATAGTAATTCATTCTTCCATCTTTCACTCAACAATACTGAATGACACCTGCAATGTGTTGGACATTGTGTCAGGCAGTAGGGATCACAGATAAGAGAGACAGGGTCCGACCCTCTGTTCAGTCTAAGAAATTCAGTCTCTTAGAGGTGATTCAATTTACACAAATGCCAGAATACAAAGCCTAACAGATGAATGTCCTGGAAGTTCAGAGGTAGGAAAGACTTACCTACAATATGGAAGAATAAGAAAGTATAACTTCGATTTTTAACCTTGATTCTGTTCTCTAAAATTCATACAGCTGCTCCTGGTATATTAATTATGTGGACTGTAGCTTTAGAATAATTACAGTAATTATCTCAAGAACTTTAAAAAGGACTAAATGCTAATGTAAAAAAATAACAAATTCAACAAGCGGCATTAGAGGAAGCTGTTGTGTAAGACAGTGAGGAAGGTCAAGGGTTCCCACCTCCTCCCATCTTTAGCTCTTTCCCTGCTCCTGTGAGAAGCAGTATGAGTTGCTCTCTGTTGTAATCATTATTCTTTTGCTGATGGCGATTTCATGGGATAAATCTCTTTCCCTCTCTCAGTCTCTCTCCCTGGTTCTCTCTTTCCCCATAACTCTCTCTTTCTCCTCCTCTTCTCCTTACTTATATATGTCTATCTTGTATGTTTTATTCATCCTAGTATCCTTCAGCAACCACCTTTCCTAATTTATGTTTTGAAGCTTCCTCCTTTGCATCATTCATTAAGCATTCATGCCAGCCAGAAAAGTCTGGTATTTGTAATTGTAATTTGGTAATTGGTACCCAATGAATGAATATTGAATAGCTAAGCCTCAAAATAATACTTCCTTGCATTATTAGTATACCACTTTCCAGTTCTCAAAATTTTTTGTGAGTCTCATTTTTTTTCAGTTTTATTGAAATCAAATGGACATACAGGATTGTCTAAGTTTAAGATAAACAGCATAATGATTTGACTAACCTATACTGTGAAATGATGACCAAAATAAATTTAGTTAATATCTATCTTCTCATATAGATACAAAAAAGAAAAAAGAAAAATGTTTTTTGACTCATGAGGAGAACTCTTGGGATTTATTCCCTCAAATAGCTAGCCCAAACCTTCCCATGCCTAGCATAGCCTTGTACTTCCCCCTCCTCCAATGGGTATTAATGGCATGGAGGATGGCCCTTCCAACTGCCACTGTTCATAATATGCACATCCACAGTGGTTGGACCATTTCAAAGGAGAACTGCCTATATTATGTAAAATAGGTATTGTATTTGGTCTCATCACAGGTCTATCATTATGCCAAATCCCTGAAGGAAGAAATGCCCTAATCAACCCTAAACAACCCCCTTTAGTCTTAGACATCCTTCAGCTTTTCTTACAAGGAATCTCCTTGCTTTTACTGTGCTTCATCATTGCATTTAACAGGCCAGGCCATCAGGCTCTAGACATTTTAGAGCTATTAACTACACATGAATCTGTCCCAGATGACACATGTATCCAATTCAAGCAAAGAGTAGCCTCAATAAAATTTTAATTATCACAATGATAATAAAAACAAAAATAGGGGTCTCTCAAACAACGCCTCCATTACAACCCCTTTCCAAAAATTTGGTAAGGGAGGCTACGGGATTTACGATTCTCTAATCATTTGATTTTAGGAAAGTCCACCAGTAGCAAGCTTTACTCCAACAAATTATTCAATTGCTACTTGTTCCTAACGACATTCCTAATATTGCTACTGCTCTTCCAGCTACCATGAAGCCACTAACATACTCAAGGCCCTCCTCCCAAAGCCCTCATGAACCCCACATCCATATCAAACTCCTTTTCTGACCTCCACCAGTGGAAGCCCTTTGCCTTTGCCTCCATTAGGAACCCAACAGTGCTTGGATACAATTGACCATCCCTGTGGACACATGTCCATACACTTCACTGGAGGTACATTGGTCTCCACATAATTTTCAGTTTTGACAGCCTTCCTTTATACTGGATCCCAGGTCACCTTAGTGCCCAGGTTTTCAAAATTATAAAAGGGAAACTTTTAAGTACTGGTAATGTCACTGGATATTAAGTCCATGCAACTCAAATATTTCTCACTCTTACCACAGGTACCATTAAACTTAAAAACTCCCCAGAGTGGTGACCCCAATGAAATTGCCAATCCTATCACAGGTATAGATGCTCTAACTAAAAGACATTCATATTAGTTTAAGCCCAAATCCACTGCTCTTACAATTGGCCATACTAAGTGTACCCCAGTGGCTCTACTACACTCTTAAAATTGTAAGCATCTCATAGTATCACATTAACTAACATAATAAAAATTAGATCCATTGCCTATGATTTGGTTGCAGAAAGAGTCCTCATTCTGAACATTTCTCCCTTTAAAAGCCCTGTTTGACCTACCTAGAAGCCAAATAAAATGAATGATGACTTGCAGCCAACTATTGAAATCTCAATGCAGTGGTACTCCTAATTAAGGACCAAATATTGTTGAAATTACTGACTCAATTCAATTAGCAGTGGGAGAGTTCTTCATAGTTACTACATTGATCTACATGTTTTATGTTGTCCTCATTTCTCCAACACCCAACACCATAGACACAATTTGTACTTCTTTTTGAGGAGTCCCAATGTACATTTTCTAGCCTACCTATGGGGTATCTCAATAGACCACCACTGCAATAATTTCTGCAGAAAGAACTTTTATGGGTTTTCTTTGTCTGCAGACATGCTATGACATTACATTGATACAATTCTACTGAGGGGAGAAACTTGTGAAACTATTACAACAGACATTTGAACTGTGTCCAGACTTTGAATAACCACAGCTAGATACCTCAAAAGGTCCAGGGCCCAAGTTAGGGCAAAAGTTGGTCTGTGGAAGGGCAATCATATGGCAAAAGTGTATATTTGCAAGCAATCCTTGTTCTTTGCTACTGTACTATCAAAAAAACCCAACACCTATTTAGCTTGATTGGCTTAAGTCAATTGGTTTAAGTGCACATGAAACATTCTCCAGGATAGATTATGTGTTGGGCTACAAAACAAGTCTCAGTAAATTGAAGAAAATTGAAATTATATTAACAATCTTTTCCAACCACAGTGGGATGAAACTAGAAATTAATTACAAGGAGAAAAATGAGGAAAATCATAAGATTAAACAACATACTACTTGAACAACCAATGAGTCACCAAAGAAATCAAAGGAGAAATTAAAAAATACCTAGAGACAAATGAAAACAGAAATATGGGGTATCAAAATCTATAGTGTAACTCCAGGGGAAAAGTACTGGGGCACAATACCTCTGAAACCGAAATCAGTCAAAGGGAGAGATAAAGTTTAAGAAACCCATTTATTTCTTATAAGCAGTCATCAGGCATCTCTCTCCATCCAGCTGCAGAAGAAGAGAGAGCTCCAACCAACCTTTCTGATCTAGATAAGCCCTCCCTCAGCCATGTAATTACCTATTGATAAGGAGATGGACTACTTTTCACCACCCCTTAGAAACACCTATTGATTTGGAGATGCACTAAACCCAGGTGAGAGATTCTAGAAATATTGCAATTTTACCCACATATAGGATAGAGTTAAAGAAGTTCTAGAGTTTATATTATTAACCTCAGTTTTAATGGTAATTAAACTAGAGCTCAGAATGATGAAACAAATTGACCCAGGTGACAAATGTAAAGTGGCAGAATTCTGACTCCAGTGACCATTGTATTTCCATATACTACATTGTATCTTTGTAACTCCTTGGGGGGAAAATATGTTCCCCGCTGGGGGCAAATAACCTTTGAAGCTGAAGTCAGTCAAAGGAAGAAATAAAGTGGGAGAAACCCGTTTATTGCTTATAAATAGTCGTCTACTTCTGCTCACCTGTATCACTTGCAACCCAGCTGCAGAAGGACTCCACCAAATCTCTCTGGTCCAGATATGCCCTTGCTCCCCAACCCTTGTAATCAACTATTGATAGGGAGATGGACTACTTCTCTCCACCCATTGGAAACACCTGTTAATATGGAGATGCACTAAGGCCGGGTGAGAGATTCTAGAAACATTGCAATTTTGTCCACTATCTTATATAAAACTGATGTTCAATTGTCTGTTGAACAGATTCATTTTTTTTAAACAAAGTCTCTGTATCATAGATTTTAGGCCTAGAAGGCACTTTAGAGCTTATCGTCTCTAAATCTCTTATAGTACTTCAAAGATGAGAAAAGGAGGCTTAATGATGCCAAGTAACATGCCATATGATGAGACACAGCTGGGAACAGAACCCAAACCTCCTTTTCATTACCCAAATGCTCTTGTATGACAGCTTGTGTTTTAGTCAAAAATAGTTTTCAAGCACTTTTATATACTATCACCCACAATCATTAAGGTAGTCTTAAAAAAATGTATTAAAAAAAACCCTCGGAGGTTATTGCACATCATAAGATACACACACATATTCTATTATAGAATATATACATATATAATATATATACCTTGTTCATTCTTGGTCTCTTGTTCTACTGACACTAAATTATATTGATGCTATAAAAATAAAAGTGGCAGAGCACTGAACAGATGGAAGATTAAAAGAAGCAGCTGAGGATTCCACATATTGGCAGTCTGAAAGTTAGTTCTACTCTAGTAAACATATTTTTAGCAAACATAATGGCAATCCATATGTTGATCTTTCACAAGAATTCTCTAGTTTGGCTCATTTGATCTCTAAGTATAGCTGAACTTCTTTGCAGTAAACCATTATTTCCCACACTTTTCAAGCCTGTGTTTTAAGAATGCCAGAGAAATGTATAAAACAGTAAAACTACAATTATGATTTTTCACTGGGTGAAATTTTTCTACTAAAATCAGAACACAAGTACAAGATGGACCATTTTGATTTCTGCTACTGAACTGATTTCTTAATTTGAGTATATATGGGTAATATAGAATAATTTCTCCAAAACATCATAATTTCTTTAATAACGACAGCTTTGAGAAATAGACATATGAAAATTTGAATATATAATGTGCCATGAGATAACAGCAGGCCCACTGTATTTATTATTTTCCGTGATAAATTTTGATTTCAACTCAGCATCTTAGCAGCAAGAAAGCTCAGTGCTGGAATATAACTCGAGACCATAGAACAAAGGGTCTCCTCAACTTCTATTATCTGGGAATTATCTTAAAGCTCTATTTGCATATTAAATATGCTATCTTTTCTTAATAGGTTTTTCTATAAATTAATTTTCAAACCAAAAATTAACTTTTAAAAATTATCAGCTTTCTGGCAGTGTAACCTATATATCACAAAATTCACTCATGTAAAGTCAGTGACTTTTACTGAATTTATTGAATTGTGCAGCTATAACCATGACTGAAATTTAGAATATTTTCATTGTCCTGCAAGGATCTCTCCTGCCCATTTTCACTCTGGCTTCTATTCTCAGACCTAAACAAATAATAATCTACTTTCTCTCTTACAGATTTGCCTTTATGGGATATGTCATATAATGTGGTCTGTGTCTGGTTTCTTATGTTTTCTTCAAAGCCAATCAGCCTGACTAATCAAAAGCTGGGCTCGGGTCACTCCTGGGACTCCTGAGGTTGCTGGTGGGGCAAGCTACAGGTGAAACCTCAGAAACCCGTTCTTGACTTCAAAAGCTTGCCACACTGCGCTAGATCCTTCCACATACCACAGAGAAACCACCAGTCTTGATCCTTCTCTAGGTTCATCTATGGAAACATTTGTAGAGTTCAGAGCAAGTAGACCCTAAATGTACCACTTTAGTATGCAGATTATTTCTAACTGAAAACAATCAAGGCTCAAAAAACTCAGAAAGAAACTTTACCTTCCTCCCCTCCCTAACTGCATAAAAAGAATTTAGATGGAGGAACTGCTCCAGGAGGAGAGGTAATCACCATAGATAACTGCATTATAATGTGAACTAGGGGTGGGAGACAGGGAACAGTGTGGCAAAGTCCGCTAAAATTCCTCCCTATGCCCCATTGTTTTTGTGTTGCCCAGCAACCATTTGTTTCCCTTTCATATTCCTAAGAATTGACTTCCTTCCTTACCTGCTCTCCTTAACTCAAGATGACAAATACACCTTGTCCCTGACTGTTATTGGGGTCTCATGTGTATGGATTTCCTGTTTGTATGTAATTAAACTTTGTTTTTTTTCTCTTGTTAATCTATCTCATGTCAATTTGATTCTTAAACCAGATAGAAGAACCTCAAAGTGTAGAGGAAAACCCTTCCTGCCCAACACCTTCTTTTGACCTTTACTTCTTTGATGAAGCCAGATTCCACCATCTTTGCAGCATTATACCAGGTGCTTCACTAGGGAGTGAGTGGCTCAGTGTATGAAGGGCAGGGACTTGATGCAAGCTGATGACCTATACTTTCTGGGAACTCTTCCTTCAGGAGGAATAATTGCTGCTCTAGATCTGGAATGGAGTTCAATGGGTTACCAGCCCCTGCTGGCATAAAATAGGCACACCCTGGGCTGGTCAGAATAGTGGGTCTTCTAAGGACATCATAGACTTTTTCATACTCAATCTGAGGTGGCTGAACACCATTTGTCCTTCCAAAAAGTTGAAGGACACTGGCTGCTCAGGTCATATAACTAGTTAGCATGCCAGAACCTCCTTCCTAGCCAGAATTAATCAAATGAATTGCTCCACCAATGAAGAGCTGCTAATCCTGTCTCTTGGCTGGGCAAGGATCCCCCTGTTGTGTCAAATTAAGCCACAGTTGCCACTTCTAGAGGTACCCTTCTATCAATTTCCTCAAGTTTAAGCTTTGCAGCCATACTGCCCCCAGAATCCAAAGTCTATGGTTTCCTGGAAGCTGCCGAAGGGTCCTGGGAATTACACCATCTCATGGCCTAATCCACATGCTCATGATTGGAGCTATAGTGGTATCTGATTGTCTTTAATCCTGTGACTTTCATCCTTGATTAAGGAAAACATTTTTGACAAATACTTTTCTCTAGTTCTTCCCTCGGTACAAGAACTTTACCTCTTGTAGTGTAATACAGATATCCCCTAGATGTCCCTCAAACAATGGCTTCAGTTCTAAAAACCAACAAAACAGAACTGTGGTCCTATTTCTTTATTCCTGGCTGTAGTCCCTGGGGGACTTGGAATAGCTTTTATGTATATATATATAATATAAATAGCTTTTATATAAATATATATATATATTTAAACAATAACCACTCTGGGTACATGGGACGCTCAGGTAAGCACTTCAAGGGTGTTCCAAGAGGCAAGAGGCAGCATAATATTTTTGAGGTTTACCCACGTACCCTGTATCAGTACTTCATTCCGTTTCTTTGCTGAGTAGTGTTCCATTGTGTATATGATTATCCATTCACTAACTGACACCTTGTTTATCTGTTCACCATTTCATGGGCATCCAGATTACTTCCTCATTTGGGTTATTATGAGTAAAGCTGTTATGAACATTCATGTGCAAGTCCTGGTGTGAATATGTTTCATTTCTCTTGGATATACACCTGAGAGTGGGTCATATGGTAAGTTTAGGCTTTACTCTTTAACAAACTGCCAAACTGTTTTCTGGAGTGGTTGTACAATTTTAAGTTCCAACCAGCAATGTATGCAGTTTCTCTGTATTTTCCCCAGCATTTGGTGTGATCACCTTTTTTGTAATTTCAGCAATTTCGGTTAGAGTGCAGCGATATTTCATTCTGGTTTTAATTTGTACTTCCCCAATGGCTAATGATGCTGACCATCTTTCATATGATTATCTGCCATCTGTATATCTTTGATCAACGCCTGTTCATTGATAAAAACTTTAATATTAAGTGTTGAAGTTCATTATATATTCTTGATAGAAATACTTTGTCCAACAGATGCTATACAAAAATTTTCTTCTAATCTGTATATTTCTCTCCATCCTTTTAATAGAGTTGTTCACAAAGCAAAATTTTTAAATTTGGGATTTCATGTTGATGAATTATATTAATTGTTCCTTTTACAGATCATGTTTAGTGTAAAATCTAAGAACTCTTCACTTAGTTTTAGGTTCCAAATGTTTTCTCCTGTTTCTGTCCAAAAGTTTTATAGTTTTGCATTTTCCATTCAAGTACATGATTCATTTTGCACTGATTTTTGTACAGGGTGTAGGGTTGAAGTTCTTTTTCTTGTATTAGTCAGGTCAGGCTGCCATAACAAAATATCATAGACTGGGTTACTTAACAAAAATTTATTTTCTCACAGTTCTGGAGGCTAGAAGTCTGAGATGAAGGCTGGGTTCTTGGTGAAAGTGCTCTTCCTTGCTTGCAGACAGCTGCCTTCTTGCATGGAAGAGAGATTTCTCTCCCTTTCTCTTCTAATAAACCCACCAATCTTATCAGATTAGGGCTCCACCCTGATGATCTTATTTAACCTTAAATACCTCCTAAAAGCCCTATTTTTATTTTTATTTTTTTTAATATAATTTATTTTATTATCATTAATTTACAATTACATGTGCAATATCACGATTATTAAACTACCCCTTCATCAGGTCCACCCCACCAATCCCATTACAGTCACTGTCCATCAGCGTAGTGAGATGCTATAGAATCACTACTTGTCTTCTCTGAGTTGTACTGCCCTCCCCGTGCCCCCCCAACATTACATTTGCTAATCGTAATGCCCCTTTTTCCCTCTTATCCCTCCCTTCCCGCCCATTTTCCCCAGTCCCTTTCCCTTTGGTAACTATTAGTCCGTTCTTGGGTTCTGTGAGTCTGCTGCTGTTTTGTTCCTTCAGTTTTTTCTTTGTTCTTATACTCCACATATGAGTGAAATCATTTGATACTTGTCTTTTTCGGCTTGGCTTATTTCACTGAGCATAATACCCTCTAGCTCCATCCATGTTGTTGCAAATGGTAGGATTTGTTTTCTTCTTATGGCTGAATAATATTCCATTGTGTATATGTACCACCTCTTCTTTATCCATTCATCTACTGATGGACACTTAGGTTGCTTCCATTTCTTGGCTATTGTAAATAGTGCTGCAATAAACATAGGGGTGCATCTGTCCTTTTCAAATTGGGCTGCTGCATTCTTAGGGTAAATTCCTAGGAGTGGAATTCCTGGGTCAAATGGTATTTCTATTTTGAGTTTTTTGAGGAACCTCCATACTGCTTTCCACAATGGTTGAACTAATTTGCAGTCCCACCAGCAGTGTAGGAGGGTTCCCTTTTCTCCACATCCTCGCCAACATTTGTTGTTGTTTGTGTTTTGGATGTTGGCCATCCTCACTGGTGTGAGGTGATATCTCATTGTGGTTTTAATCTGCATTTCTCTGATGATTAGCGATGTGGAGCATCTTTTCATGTGCCTGTTGGCCATCTGAATTTCTTCTTTGGAGAAGTGTCTATTCATGTCCTCTGCCCATTTCTTAATTGGATTATTTGCTTTCTGTTTGTTAAGGTGCATGAGTTCTTTATATATTTTGGATGTCAACCCTTTATCAGATACGTTTTTTATGAATATATTCTCCCATACTGTAGGATGTCTTTTTGTTCTACTGATGGTGTCCTTTGCTGTACAGAAGCTTTTCAGCTTGATATAGTCCCACTTGTTCATTTTTGCTTTTGTTTCCCTTGCCCGGGGAGATATGTTCATGAAGAAGTTGCTCATGTTTATGTCCAAGAGATTTTTGCCTATGTTTTTTTCTAAGAGTTTTATGGTTTCATGACTTACATTCAGGTCTTTGATCCACCTTGAGTTTACCTTTGTGTATGGGGCTAGACAGTAGTCCAGTTTCATTCTCTTACATGTAGCTGTCCAGTTTTTCCAACACCAGCTGCTGAAGAGGCTGTCATCTCCCCATTGTATATCCAAGGCACTTTTATCAAATATTAATTGACTGTATATGTTTGGGTTAATGTTTGGATTTTCTATTCTGTTCCACTGGTCTGTGGGTCTGTTTTTGTGCCAATACCAAATTGTCTTGATTACTGTGGCTTTGTAGTAGAGCTTGAAGTCAGGGAGTGTAATTCCCCCTGTTTTATTCCTCCTTCTCAGGATTGCTTTGGCTATTCGGGGTCTTTTGTGGTTCCATATGAATTTTAGAATTATTTGTTCCAGTTCATTGAAGAAAGCTGTTGGTAGTTTGATAGGGATTGCATTGAATCTGTAGATTGCTTTAGGTAGTATAGCCATTTTGACAATATTGATTCTTCCTAGCCAAGAGCATGGGATGCATTTCCATTTGTTAGTGTCCTCTTTAATTTCTCTTAGGAGTGTCTTGTAGTTTTCAGAGTACAGGTCTTTCACTTCCTTCGTTAGGTTTATTCCTAGGTATTTTATTCTTTTTGATGCAATTGTGAATGGAATTGTTTTTCTGATTTCTCTTTCTGTTAGTTCATCATTAGTGTATAGGAAAGCAACAGATTTCTGTGTGTTAATTTTGTATCCTGCAACTTTGCTGAATTCAGATATTAGTTCTAGTAGTTTTGGAATGGAATCTTTAGGGTTTTTTATGTACAGTATCATGTCATCTGCAAATAGTGACAATTTGACTTCTTCTTTACCAATCTGGATGCCTTGTATGTCTTTGTTTTGTCTGATTGCTGTGGCTAGGACCTCCAGTACTATGTTGAATAACAGTGGAGAGAGTGGGCATCCCTGTCTTGTTCCCGATCTTAGATGAAAAGCTTTCAGCGTCTCGCCGTTAAGTATGATGTTAGCTGTGGGTTTGTCATATATAGCCTTTATGATGTTGAGGTACTTGCCCTCTATACCCATTTTGTTGAGAGTTTTAATCAGGAATGGATGCTGAATTTTGTCAAATGCTTTTCAGCATCTATGGAGATGATCATGTGGTTTTTGTTCTTCTTTTTGTTGATGTGGTGGATGATGTTGATGGATTTTCGAATGTTGTACCATCCTTGCATCCCTGGGATGAATCCCACTTGATCATGGTGTATGATCCTCTTGATGTATTTTTGAATTCGGTTTGCTAATATTTTGTTGAGTATTTTTGCATCTACGTTCATCAGGGATATTGGTCTGTAATTTTCTTTTTTGGTGAGGTCTTTGCCCGGTTTTGGTATTAGAGTGATGCTGGCTTCATAGAATGAGTTTGGAAGTATTCCCTCCTCTTCTATTTTTTGGAAAACTTTAAGGAGAATCGGTGTTATTTCTTCTCTATATGTCTGGTAGAATTCAGAGGTGAATCCATCAGGCCCAGGGGTTTTGTTCTTGGGTAGTTTTTTGATTACCAATTCGATTTCGTCACTGGTGATTGGTCTGTTTAGTTTTTCTGTTTCTTGCTTGGTCAGTCTTGGAAGGTTGTATTTTTCTAAGAAGTTGTCCATTTCTTCTATGTTTTCCAGCTTGTTAGCATATAGATTCTCATAATATTCTCTTATGATTCTTTGTATTTCTGTGGGGTCCGTCGTGATTTTTCCTTTCTCATTTCTGATTGTGTTTATGTGTGTAGATTCTCTTTTTCTCTTAATGAGTCTGGCTAGGGGTTTATCTATTTTGTTTATTTTTTCAAAGAACCAGCTCTTGGTTTTATTGATTTTTTCTATTGTTTTATTCTTCTCAATTTTATTTATTTCTTCTCTAATCTTTATTATGTCCCTCCTTCTGGTGACTTTGGGCCTCATTTGTTCTTCTTTTTCCAATTTCAGTAATTGTGTCTTTAGACTATTCATTTGGGAATGTTCTTCCTTCTTTAAATAGGCCTGGATTGCAATATACTTTCCTCTTAGAACTGCCTTTGCTGCGTCCCACAGAAGTTGTGGCTTTGTGTTGTTGTTGTCATTAGTCTCCATATATTCTTTGATTTCTGTTTTGATTTGGTCGTTAACCCATTGATTAATTAGGAGAGTGTTGTTAAGTCTCCATGTATTTGTGAGCCTTTTTGATTTCTTTCTAAAATTTATTTCTAGTTTTATACCTTGGTGATCTGAGAAGTTGGTTGGTAGGATTTCAATATTTTTGAAATTACTGAGGTTCTTTTTGTGGCCTAGTATGTGGTCTATTCTGGAAAATGTTCCATGTGCACTTGAGAAGAATGTGTATCCTGTTGCTTTTGGGTGTAGAGTTCTGTAGATGTCTGTTAGGTCCATCTGTTCTAGTGTGTTGTTCAGTGCCTCTGTGTCTTTACTTATTTTCTGTCTGGTTGATCTGTCCTCTGGAGTGAGTGGTGTGTTGAAGTCTCCTAAGATGAATGCATTGCTGTCTATTTCCTCCTTTAATTCTGTTAGTATTTGTCTCACATATGCTGGCGCTCCTGTGTTGGGTGCATATATATTTATAATGGTTATATCTTCTTGTTGGACTGACCCCTTTATCATTATGTAATGTCCTTCTTTATCTTTTGCTACTTTCTTCGTTTTGAAGTCTATTTTGTCTGATACAAGTACTGCAACACCTGCTTTTTTCTCTTTGTTGTTTGCATGAAATATCTTTTTCCATCCCTTCATTTTTAGTCTGTGTATATCTTTGGATTTGAGGTGAGTTTCTTGTAGGCAGCATATAGATGGGTCTTGCTTTTTTATCCATTCTGTTACTCTGTGTCTTTTGATTGGTGCATTCAGTCCATTTACATTTAGGGTGATTATTGATAGATATGTACTTATTGCCATTGCTGGCTTTAGATTCTTGGTTACCAAGGGTTCAAGGGTTGCTTCTTTACTATCTAACAATCTAACTTAACTTTCTTGTTAAGTTATTGTAAACACAGTCTGATGTTTCTTTATTTCTCTCCCTTCTTATTCCTCCTCCTCCATTCTTTCTATAATAGGTGTTTTATTCTTTGCCTTTAGTTAGTATTTGGATGGTCTGCTTTCTTTGCTATGATTTTTTTTCCCTCTGGTGACATCTTTTTAGCCTTAGGTGTGCTTCCTCTAGAGCAGTCCATTTAAGATATCCTGTAGTGGTGGTTTATGACGCAAATTTCTTAACTTTCGTTTATCTGAAATTGTTTAATCCCTCCATCATATTTAAATGATAATCGTGCTGGATACAATATTCTTGGTTCGAGGCCCTTCTGTTTCATTACGTTAAATATATCATGCCATTCTCTTCTGGCCTGTAAGGTTTCTGTTGAGAAGTCTGATGATAGTCTGATGGGTTTTCCTTTGTAGGTGATCTTTTTTCTCTCTCTAGCTGCCTTTAATACCCTGTCTTTATCTTTGATCTTTGCCATCTTAATTATTATGTGTCTTGGTGTTGTCTTCCTTGGGTCCCTTGTGTTGGGAGATCTATGAGCTTCGGTGGACTGCGAGACTACTTCCTTCCCCAGCGAGGGAACGTTTTCAGCAATTATTTCTTCAAAGACACTTTCTATCCCTTTTTCTCTCTCTTCTTCCTCTGGTACTCCTATAATGCGAATATTGTTCCGTTTGGATTGGTCACACAGTTCTCTTAATATTCTTTCATTCCTAGAAATCCTTTTATCTCTCTCTGCCTCAGCTGCTCTGTACTCCTGTTCTCTGTTTTCTATTCCATTAACAGTCTCTCGCATCTCCTCCATTCTGCTGTTAAGCCCGTCGATCGCTTGTCTGATTTCTGTATTGTCTTTCTTCAGTTCCCTCACTTCCTCCCTCAGCTCTTGCACATTTCTCTGTAGTTCCGTCAGCATGGTTATGACTTTTATTGTAAATTCTTTTTCAGGGAGGCTGTGCATTTCCATCCCTTCAGACTCCCTCTCTGTGGTTGTCTGGTTGATTTTGGTCTGAACCATATTCCTCTGTCTTTTCATGGCTGTATAATTTGGTCACTGATAGTTGCCACGTATGTCAGCTGGGCTCTTTAAGACTTTAAAAAGAGAAGAAAAAAAAAGAGAAAAAAAGAAAAAAAAGAAAAAAAGAAAGAAAGAAAAAAGAAAAAAAGAAAGAAAAGAAAAAACAAAAAAAAACAAAAACAAAACAAAACAAAAAAAATGCCCACCAGACGTAGATTCTGTGGGAATGCTCTAGGTGGCGCTATTGCCCCACTATTCCACAGCTGTGACTGTGCCGCTCCGCAGGGCCCTTTATCGCTCTGGCAGGGGTGGGAACGAATAGGAGGCTGTTGATCCCAGTGAGAAGGGTTAAGTATGGCTATGCTTCCTCAGTCGCCAGCTAAGGCGTCTGAAACTCCCCAGGACTCCCAGCCTGCTGGGCTGAGTGTGCTGGGGCGATCCGGCTCCTCCGCTGGGCTCCTGTCTCTTTAAGACCACTGAGGAAAGCGCGCGCTTTTTTTTTCCTTCCCGCAGCCGGCTGCAAGCCCCCTGGCGCGTTCCCCGCTCAGATCCTGCCCCTCTGTCTCTCCAATCTCCGCTGCACTGCGCAATGTGGGTCAGCGCTCCCCGCGCAGATCACCGGGGCTGGCTACTTCGCAGGGTGTACTTCCACTCCCTCCCGGCTCTGAATCCTCTCCTCCCGCCGGTGCGCTGGGGTGGGGGAGGGCTCGGGTCCCGCCGGGTCGCGGCTCCGTATCTTACCTGCCTCTTGGGGTGCCGAGTCCTCTCGGGTGTAGCTGCACGCTGTGCGCTTTCCTGTGTATTCTCGTCTCTCTTTTAGGAATAGATGTATTTTCTGTGTTTTCGTAGATAAATATAGTGTTGGGAGGAGATTTCTGCCGCCCTGCTCACACCGCCATCTTCCCGGAAGTCAAAAGCCCTATTTTTAAGTACAGTCACAGAAGCCATAAAAGCTTTAACATATGAATGGGTGGGCACACTTCAGTCCTAGCCCCTATTGCTCCAACACCATTTGTTGGAAAGGCTGGCCTGTCTAGTTTGAATCGTTTTTGCACCTTTGTCAAAAACCAGTTGAGTATGTGTTGAGGGGTCTATTTCTTGGCTCTCTGTTTTGTCTGTCCTCTTGGTCTGTTTGCCTATGTCTGCCAATGCCATACTTCTTGAGTACTGTAACTCTATATTCAGTCTTAACATCTTAATAGAACTCTGTATTCTTTATTATTCACTTTTCCCCCTTTAAAATATTATTTTGTCCATTTAAGCACATTTTCTTTTCATACGCAGTTTAGAACAAGCTCATTACCGTCTCCTAAAACATGCTGGGATTTTTATAGGAATTGCATTAAATCTGTAGATCAGTTGATTCCTATAGACTAGCCAAATACATGCACAAACCTAGAAAGAAGACATAAGGGTGTATAGAAGCAGTGCAAGGGGGCACATGGCCGAGGGTGAGTAAAATGCATTTATGAATGGGAATTCTGGTTTCATTTGAATGCAGTCTATGCTGACTGTTCTCACACTTGCTTTTAAAGCCTACTGAGGGTTTCTGTCCTAGCCTGCCAGAGTCCCAGACAAACTAATCGTAAGACTTGGATTTGAGTCCTCCTATTTTCTTCTCTGGGCATGGCAACTCTAAATTTTGGGACCAACCTATTTTCAAGAACAAATCTCCAACTCCAACTTAGGCTGCCAAGTTTCATGAAAGCAACATACACAGAGGAGCCTGGGTAAATAGACCTTCTTTATTATTAGCTATGATTTACACCTAATCCTTCTATGGAGCCCTTGGTTACACTGTTCAGAGCTGGGAAAATATTAAGGATTCTCTTTGCCCCTTGAGCTTTAAATCTAGACTAGGAAATATCTCAGCCGACAAAGTCTCCTTTTCCCTGAGCCCCTTTACTGGTACCCTTGTGGTGTCTAATTGACCTTCCCAGGGCACAGATACTCCTTTCTTAGCCTCTCAGGAGAGGAGATATTTCCAAAACCAAATACAGAAGGGAAAAAGAGAAAAGCTAAAGTAACAACATGGTATTTGAATTCCAGGTTATTTCTTTCCTTAATCATCATTTCCCCTATCACACTGGAAATTCTGCCCCAACTCTGGGGCTCTACTTTCCACAGCCTTGATCCAGATCAGTGATGCCATGTTCCACAGAGGTGGCAGTGGGGCAACAGAGGGGTAGCCTTGGTCTCCCTCTGGAGGTTGCCTTTCCCCAAGTTCTTCTTAACTGTGCTACTAAATCTGTTTGTCTGTATTGGTATAGAAACGGAGTTTTATAAATCCCCATGCAGTTCACATGAGCCCTAACATCAGATAAGCAGCCTGACAGCGTCACTGCAACAAATCACTACTTACTGCTATGCTGCTCCTCAGAGCCCCGAGAGAAAGAGTCCATGTGCTATAACAACCAGTTATGTGTCCCAGAGGCAGCCGGAGCCAGGCTCCACCTTTCAGTGCCTTTGTTCATGTCGCCACCTTCTTTTTAGAGAGACCCCTGCACACATCACCAAACGCAGCTCAGCTGCCTTCGGTGGTGCCTCCTCCGCCCTCCACTGTTCCCCCAGCAAAAGTATCACGAATTGCCCCCCTCCCATTGCCTCAACAGCCCTCCTCTATTATTGTACGGCCAGCATGATTGCTTTTGTTCCTTCTTGGACAGAAAACCATGGGCAGGGGGAGCCAGGGAATGATTCTGAGCAGGGCAGAAACCCACTCAGATTTGTACTTCAACCAGGTGACTGGTGGCATGGAGCATGGAGCAGGTCAGGTGAGGGATGCTGAGGCTGGATCCAGCATGGGGGTATCTAAACAGAGAATATTGATTTTTGAATCTAATATATTGGCATATTTTTCCTGAAAAATGTGTTCTAGATCTCTCAATCAGCAAAACAGGGAAGGGATTGCTGTGGATAGAGTAAATGAGATCAGGCATGCATAGCACCTCACCCAAAGCCTGGCACACAGCAGGTGCTCAGGAACGGTGGCTTCCCTTCCTTCTCCCTGCAGCAGCCACAGTTCGGGCTCTCATCATTCTGGGAGAGTTAGGGAGAAGCGTGATGTGGAAGTAAACCGGGGCAGGGGACTCATCAGCTGCAGGTGAAAAAGACTGACCTAAATAGAGGCAGATGGATGAAGGGCCTGATTGCTCTTGCCGCCCAGTGGTATAATGTATCCACTCGTCCGAGACTTGAATTTTAACCATGGACAATAAGAGGCCAAGTTTCTACACTAAAGAATTAGGTTGTTAAAATGCATGGAGCAGAGAAGAAATTTAAGAGACAAGATTCATGATGGTCTCTCCCCAGAAAGTAGATTTATTACAAGCAAAGGCTCCACCTCCTTTGGACAGGGAGGAGGAAACACACACGGGTGGTCAGTTTGGTGATTTCTGTAAGCACCTCCCTGGTTCCTTGGTTCATGGATACTTCAAGACAGGAAAGGCAAGTCACCCTGACCTTCAGCAACTTTTTTTATGCTCTTGGAATCTTTGCTTTTTAATCTACAGTTTGGGAATAATCATACTTTTCTTGTCTTCCCCAAAGGGTTTTTGTTAAGATTGAGGCAAGGGACAGGGAGCTGTGCCCCTGGTGTTACGTATTTACCCTAAGTCCTCTAAATGGATATTATCACATCCATTTGACAGATATGCAAACTGAGGTACAGAGAGAGTAAGTAAGCTTACCTAAGGTCACACAGTGAGCAAGTGCCAATAAACGAATCAAGTTCTACAAACAATTTATTATTTATGCTTCACACCACCAGAGTGAGGTATGTGTGCGTTCCCATTTTCGGTGTGAGGCAAGGGAGACACAGACCCGTTTCAGGGGTCGACACTGGGAAGCCAAGTCAGTGGGATCTGAACCACCCAGAGACTGAGAAAGGCTCTCCTGTGGAGGCAGCATAGCATGATGTCTGAGAGCACTTACTTTGGAGCCAGGCTGGCTCTGTTTTGAAACTCATCTCTGCGATTTACTAAGAGTAAGACCTTGGCCAAATTACTCAAAGTCTCTGTGCCTCGGTTCCCTCATCTGTAAATTGTGGCACTGTTAATAGTACCTGTTCTCATTTGGAGATGATGGTATCTGTAGAGCGCTCATAACAGTGTGACAGTAATGGGAAGGAATACAGTTTGCCCACAGAAAATGCCAAGGAGAGAGGGTCTCTTGCTCCCCCAGTCTTCCCAGAGGGCATTCATCCTGGATCAAGATGTTAGAATCAAAGAATAATTGCAGTTAGTTGACCAGAACCTAATTCACAAACCTAATTCAGGTTCCTAATTCAGGAACCCTCCTGCCCATCATACAAATAAGCAAACTGAAGCATGTTATAATGATGAGTGGGATGAGATTTGACAAAATCCTGGGGAATTTCTTGGAGAAACATGAGACCTGTTTTGTATGTGAGAGTTCTCAAAAGATCAGATGTAAAATATCCAGAGCTAGAAAAATCAGAGATCTTTTGTGATTGAAAGAAAAACCTTTCCAATCATTTTTAAGACAATTTCTCAATTTCCTGTGAGTTGAGAGTCAAAGAGAGCAGAGATTATTAGAGTGTTCACATACTTTCTCATTTTATCCTCCCACCAGTCAAAAAAGAAGCCTGCGCAGCTTTGATGTTTTTGTTATTTTACTCCTTCTTCCAGTCCTCTGTCGAAGGTGTTAATGAAAAGTCAATTGATCAAATCCCAATTCATTAGGAGAGGACAGAAAAGGGATAAAAAAATCAGAGTAATCAGGACCCAATCAGTATTGCCTAAACTGATGCTTACTTAACAATAAGGTGTCTGAAAAATCAATCCTTCCATTTCTTTAAAGGGCTTTCTCCAAGCTGCATTCCTTTCTGTCAGGCAATGAACTCAATGACGTCAGCCTGCATTTCCACTCCTACAACATAAACGATTACTTATCTAATCCCCAGTCCATTGCACAAGCCTTGCTTCAAGAAAGAACTGTCCTGGTCTGACACATAATCCAAGTCAAAATATTTGAAATCCAATTTGAAACTGGTCTGGCATAATCAACACAATCAGGGCTAGATACTTTTAAGCTGATGCAAAACGTACAATTCATCAGTAGAACGTTTGCCCAGGGCTGGTGGATATGCAAATTGTTGCAGCCTTTCCAGAAAGCAATTTAGAAATACAGATCAAGAACCTTAAGAATGCTCATACTCTTTAACCCATAATTTCACTCTTCAGAATTGAGCCTGAAGTATTCAGAGACAAGCACTGAGGCTAATGTACAAGGCTGTTCGAAGCAGCACCATTTGTAACTACAAAAACAAAATAGGAACCAAAAAAATATCCAATGATAGCAAATTACTTAAATCCCATCACATTTCAATCAACTAAATATGTGGTTGTTTAAAGAAATGTTTAATAGTATAGAAAAAACATTCCCAATATGAACATGGGGGTAGAAGTAGGGGAGGCCCAACATGCAAAACTACAAGCAATATGATTCCAATTTTGTCAATCAATTCTATCATCTATCTTATCTATCCAACTATCTCTCTAATCTCTCATCTATCTACCTACCTATCTGTCCATCTATCCTTTATCTCTCAATCTACCTGGAGGATATATGCCTAGAAAGATAGCTGGACATAAATAAATATATTAAGAGTAATTACTCTGGAGTATTGGTGTGGAGAAAGTGAAGGTTCCTATGGCCAGTTTTATCATCTACCCTGGTCGGCTTGCTCACTGCATATGTGTGGGCAATAAGTTGTTATTGACTCTATATAAAGAGCTCTGCCCAGTGGTCTGTGTGACACAGTGGCAAGGCTGCAGGGCTGCAAGGCTTCCGGAGGGCAGAGATGAGACTGGAGTGTTGGCAGCGCCGAGGACAGAGACTGAGACGGCTGCACGGGCAGAGAGGCCCAGAAGCAGAGACCGGCTTGCCGCATGCAGACTTGCTCTGAGTGGATGGGATTCTAGTGATTGACCTGCCACCATGGGAATAAAGTTGGGTATAAACCCTTCACCCCAAGAATATTCCATTGTCATTTTTTCAGTCATTGAATCCATAGTGAATTTGTCTGGGGCTGAAACCTATTGGCAAGACAACTGGTCTTGTGGATTTTCTTTCATTTTATACTTTTCCGTATTTTCCAAATTTCCTATAGTGAGCATGAGCTACTTTAAATTTGAAAAGGAGTTTTAAAGAATATCCACTGCTGAAAAAAGCCAGCCCTTATCTCTTCTTTGAATATCAAAACCCTCTTAACTATATATTCTCCCTTTCCTTCAATTCTTCTGCTACACCCTCTGCCATATCCATTCTTCTAAGCCATTCTTTTCATTACATAATCCCTTGCTTTAAAAGATCCTCTGGCTCTTCACTGCTGATATATATGTTGTAGGGAAAATGGAAGTTCCTATGGCCAGGATCCTCACCTGACCCTAATCTACTTGATGTAATTGGCTTACTGCATAGGCTAATACTTATGCATCCATCGGCAATAAGCTATTATTGTCAGTTTTGCTATATAAAGAGCTCCACCCAGTGCTCAGCAGAGAGCCTGGAACAGAGGCAGAGGCAGAGATAGAGACAGAGACAGAGACAGAGACAGGAATGGGCTTGCTGCATGTGGATTTGCTGGATGCAGATGTGACTGTAGCATTCAACCTGCCATCATGAGAATAAAGCTTGGTATAAACCCTTTTAACCTGACAATGTTCTGTTGTCATTATTTGGTCTCACTGAATCCAGAGTGAACTTACTGGGAGCTGGGAAACCCCTTCAGCCCAGAGCTACATATATAAGTATATGTATGCATATATCTACATGTATATGTATATATATATATATATATACACACACATAAGTATGTATATGTATATATAGATATACACAGTTCTAGTATACTGTGTATTTTTATTAGTACTTCTCCTCAAATCCTCATTCAACAGATATTTATGAAACACCAATTCTGTGCCACGTTGACTCCATGCTTCCCTCCTTATCTCCCATTACTCTCCACATATTGTCTCTGCCCCCAAATGGTCTAGTTAGCTCCCACCCTCATTTCTCTTCCTCAGCATGCTCCCTGTGGGCCCACTGTAGAAGACCCAGTACACCTGTATCATCCTCTCCGAGACTTTCACTGATTTCCCAGCTGGAGCACATGTTCTAGGGCCTCGGCCTTAAGCCCTCCTTGCTTCAGTTTTCCCATTGTATAATGAGAAGTGTAGTAACAGCAGGTGACCTAATATTCATTGTGAAAATAAAAAAATTAATACATGTAAAATGCTGAGAACAGTGTCTAGCATGACATAAGAGTTCAAGAGCTGTTCCTTACTTGTGTTGGAGTCCAAGTTCTTTAAAGACAGGACACTAATCTCATTCTACTTTATAACTCCCATTGGACCTGATTCCTTGCTTTATCCTCAGTTGGGTACTCAATGAATATTTGTGGAGTAAATGCATGAATGAATGACAGTTATATGAGCCTTTGCAACCACAGCCCCTGCCCATCAGGGCACTCTGTGACTATACACACGCCCATGTGATTTGTGCGGTCAGTATTGGTACCAATCATTGCAGTCACAGGCAGACCCCATGCAGTGACTGTACAGCTTAGTGAAAGATTTCATCTGCTCCTGAAGCATTGTGGGGGTAGATACTTGATATATTGCTCACAGATTTCTACACCATTCACATTTTACCATGGCAAACTGCAGAATAGCTACCTTATATTTTCCAATCTTACTAATTTTCCTGACCACAAGCTTGAATAAAATTGCATTAAGCCTTTCACTTTAAGCCCCCACATTGTACCATTCCAAATGAATGTCATGAACTGTGAGTAGACAAGCAGGGAGACAACCTATTCTATTCATTTACAAATTAGAGAAAGATAAGCAAATGAAAGCAAAGAAATAACCAATTTGCAGGACCACCATGTGTCAGGTACTGAGAAAATGTCACTGTGTACTCATGAGAGAATGAAAGTAAGTAAAGCAAATAATTTCTTAGTATTATTATGAAAATAGTTTTGACCTCAAAGTTTTGACCTTGAAAAGACCTTGGGACCCCATGCATCTTCACAACATGTCTTGAGAACTTCTTATGTAGTATATAAAGTTCAAAGTGTGCAGTGTAGAAAATGATGGTTGGGAGAGTTGAGGTTTGAAAGAGAAGCAGGGGCCAGATGGCATCTTACAGAGTTAATGGAGAGCCACAGAGGGCATAAAAGCCAGAGAGTGACAAGGGGTCCCAACACCAAAAAGTTTGGTAACTACTGTTCTAGCCAAGTGGAACCCCCCAGGGTGTCTCAAAGTGTCATGTGCTCTACTTTTTCCCTTCACCCTCCTTTTCAATGATTCTTTTTGACCAGGGTAGCTTCCCTAATCACATAACATCTCCCCTGCTCCCTTTCTGCTTGCCTAATACTTCTGTTCATTTCAATACTCAACATGAGAGCCACTCTTCAGGGAAAGACTCCCTTGAGCTCCCCAGATCATCTACAGGGCTAACTTACTTTTACAGAAGGCTTCTTATATACCAAGCATAGTACTAATTCTTTTCCTACATTTTCTTTTCCTCTGAGTTGGGTTGGGGCATAGGCAAGAAGGGCCAGGGAGGGGGAAAGATACCGTCAGTTGCAGTGTCAAGCCTAGGAAAGTCAGGCTCAGAGAGGTTTAGAAACCATTCAGGTCCCCCAGCTGGTGAGCGGCACAGTTGATTTGAAACCACTCTCTTCCCACGGTCAGTGGTTCTTGTACTTGTGTCCAGTAGTGTGCTGGTAAATGTTCAGCAAGCGGCTCTCCAGGGGAGCCAAGCCCTGATTTGTAGTGGTTGGCAATTTCCACGGTGCAAATTCTTCTATGGTGGCCAGTTTCAAACCACCAGTGTGACATCACTGAGCACAGAGCTGGGAAGTGATATGTAGTGGCACATATCATACAGCAAGATCCAGAGCAGGGCAGGGCTGAGCAGGGACGACCCCGAGGCTGTGGGTTGGAGCTGAGAGGCTCTGCCCTTCACTAGAGCTCCCAACCAAGAGACCCCTCCGTGCTGACCCAGATTTACTCTGCTGTATCTAAGTACCCACCAAATTATCCATATTCCCACCAAACTGTATGCTCCTGTTAAAGCAGGGACAGAAGTGATTCCCCACAGCCTGGGGCAGAGTCCCATATACCATACAAACTTCATAAATGTTTGTGCTAGAGAAAAAATAATAGCAACAAGCCAGGGTTTATCTGGCTCAGCTCTGACAAGTCCAAATCCCTGGGATTGGAAAACGTAAATGCCAAGAATGCAGGCTTTGGCATCAGATGGGCTTGAGTTGGAGTCTGACTCTTGGACACTCAAGTTCATTCATTACCATTCAGTTTCCTTCTCTGTAGGAGCACCAGTATGCACATCAGAGGATAGAATCATGGGCATTCATATGTTTTTTGGCACTTTAGCAAAGTGTGCACTTTATCTCACCCTATGTTATTTTTCTGCATAACACTTAATCATGCTTGATGCTATATTATATAATATTTATTCGTTCATTGTCTCCTCCCCTTACACTCCACTGAACTGGAACATATATTCCATGGGGGCAAGGGATCAATCTGTTGCTTTCCTCTCTATCTCTTCAGAATCTAAAAAAGTCCCCAGTACATAGTAGGCCCCTAGTAAATATTTGACGGATGGATGGATGGAGAGCCCAGTATATGTTGGTCATTATTAATAGCTTTATGCTTTTCAGAAACCTCCCTTTGGAGTACAGGCCCCGTGGGATGGCTCACTTGCACTGCAGGATCTAGAACTGCTTTCTTCTTCAACACATGGCAACTGCCATGACCTCAAGCTCTTGGCCTGTTCTCATGCAGCAGTTCCAAGTCCTTTGGGCGACATCCTCCTCCTCCAGTGTGTTCTTGGGAGATAAGAAGGTAATGTGGAACCTTTTCTTTCTAATTCTGCCAATAAATTTTTTGAACTGTTACTAGGATCTGACACCCCAGGAAGCTTCTGTGCTTCAGACCTGATAATGACAGTTTTCTTGGCAACAATGAGTAATTGCATTTCCAAGCATATGTTTAGTTCATATTTTTGATCTGCACAGAAAAGTTTGTTGATTATTTTGATGTAAGAACAAAATCCTCCCCTCAGATTTGTTTGACTTGTGCTCTTTCCTGAGAACTTGGGAAGAAGAACATGGGGCTATGTTCCTGGTTCTGGTGGTTGGGAGATCAGGGTTTTTAGAATTGGGCAAATCTAGGCTTGAATCCTGGTTCTGGCTCTTAGTAGCTTTGTGCCATGGGAAGATATTTAACCTTTCTGGGCCTCAATTTCCTCTATAAAATGTGACTTCTTTCATTAACATGTATTTTTTCAGTACCTACTAAGTCCCAGGCATTGTGCTAGACTTCTGATATACCAGAAAGCAAAAGACACACATGACCTCATGTTCATAATCTTACATGTATCTTTTAGAAAACCATTAAACAAGTAATAATGCAAAGAGGAAAGAGAGGGTGTGATGGGAGCTTACAATGGGGATATAACCCAGTCTGGACAATTGAGGAAGGTTTAACTGAGGTGTAAGGGTTAAACTGAGTTAGGCAAATAAGAGATTTGGGTGATTAGACTGCAAGGAAAGAGGAAAAGGTTTGGGCCTTTCACTAAAGTATGGTTTAGGACTAGAGATATAGATTCTGTTTCATAAGAGGTTTGGTAGGACTCTTAGAATAAGCCATGCCACTTTGGGGACCAGGAGACAAAGTGCATAGGGTTTGAAACAAGGCAATTATCTCCACTTCCAAATGAAACCCTGACACTCTCTAGCATTGGGGATAATAGCATCACATGACTTTGGCTTTGGTTCTCACTACTGAGGGATTGAGCAGCTCTGGAAGAACTTGGCAGATGCCAAGTAAGGCTGTAGTTGGTTAACCAGTTTATGCATAGTTATAACCCAAGGGGCCCTTAGAGATTCTTCTTAGGACTAGGGTGGTGAAGGCTGTGTTACCAAATGAGGGTGAGAATAGGATCTTTTATATAAAGTGTTTTCTCATGAGTTTGAGACAATTAAAGGGGTAACACATGTCTCTACAATAGTCACAAGCAGAAGCAAAAAGTCCAGCCGCTCAACTGGTATTTGATAATAAACTAGTGTCTCACTAGTGGGTCTCTGCTCCAGGCAAGTTAACTCTGGATTCGGTGAGACAGACTAACAACAACGGAATGTTGGGGCTAAAAGGGTTTATACCAAGTTTTATTCTCACAGTGGCTGGTTGAGGGCTAGAATTGCACCTGCCTCTGGAAAGTCTGCAATCTGTCTCTGCCTCCAGAGAGAGCACTGGGTGGAGCTCTTCATATAGTAACACCAACAATAACGGCTCATTGACAACATGTGTGTAAGCATTAGCCTACTGCAGTAGGCCAATCACATCATCAAGTAGATTAAGGTCAGGTGAGGATCCTGGCCATGGGAACTTCCAGTTTCCCTACAACAGGTCATCCAGAATATGATTATGTTAGCGCTTTCATATAATTGAAATGAAAGCATTTTACTAATATTAACTAATATGTATAACAACACTATAAGATAATGTATTAGCTTTCTACTGCTATGTAACAAAGTATCACAAACTTAGCAGCTTAAGATCACACACATTTATTATTTCAGTTTCTGCAGGTCAGAAGCCTAAGCACAGCATAGCTGAGTCCCCTGTTCAGAGTCCCACCAGGCTGCAATTATCTGTCAGGTGGTTGCGTTCTCATTTGGAGACTCACCTGGAGAAGGATCTGTTTCTAAGGTTATTCAGATTGTTGGCAGAATTAATTTCCTCACCTCTTTCTTATTGTGAGCCCCAGGTTTTTGCTGATGTTGGCTAGAGACCATCCTTAGATCTTGGAGGACACCCACAGTTCCTTACCCTGTGTGCTTCTCCAGCATGCCTGCTTATTTCACTGAGCTCACAAAGAGCTCTAACGCATCTGTCAGGGTATGGATAAAATGAGAGTTCCTGGGGCCAGGATTCTCACCCGGCCCTGGTTGATTAGCTTACTGCACACCTGTGGGCAACATATGGCTGTTAACTCTATATAAAGAGCTATGCCCAGTGCTCTGGGCATGACACGGTGGCATGGCTGCAAGGCTGCAGGAGAGCAGAGCAGAGGCTGGAGTGGTGGCAACACTGAGGGCAGAGAGACCCAGAGGATGGCTGTGCAGGACGGCTGTGCAGACAGAGGGGCCCAGAGGCAGAGACCAGCTTGCTGCATACAGACTCGCTCTGAGTGAATGGGGTTTTAGTAACTGACCTGCCACCTGGAAATAAAGTTGGGTATAACCCTTGCACCCCAAGAACAGTTTTGCTGTCAATTTCTTTTGTCACATTGAATCTATAGTGAACTTGCCTGGGGCTGAAACCCATTGCAAGACACAGGGCCAAGTTTTATATAGTATAACATAATCAAATGAGTGACATCCCATTATTTTTGTCATATTCTATTGGTTAGAAGTGAGTCACAGCCCCCTTTCCTTGACCCCACTCTACTAGGTGAGAATCACTGGGGGTCACATTAGGTATATGCATAACAACATTCTAAGGGAGTAACTATTATTATCCCCATTTTGCAAATGAGTAAATAGAGGCACTTGGCCAAGTTCTGTGATTACTAAGCAGGGGAATCTGACTTCAAATTCAGAAGGGCTGGTCCCAGAGCCCTCCTGACCACAAGGTTCTGTCACCATGCTTAACTGAAGAATGTCCTGTCAAGATTCCTCCTGTCATAAACTTCAGCAATTTCTTTATCCTGAGTTATTGACATTTTTCATCTTCAAACAATAATCCTGCTAATCTCCTATCTACATTACATGCACAGCTCTAAACACACTTCCTTCATAGCCCAGTGATGTGAGGAGAGTAGCTGTATCACCATTTTCCAGGTGAAGAAACTGAGATTTAGATAAATGACAGCACTACTTTGAAATATAATAGGGCTCAGTCAAGAGCTTCTAGTTCACCCTCCATCCCATAGGGCCATTAAAAACAGTGCAGGGGAGTGACCTTAACGCTTTTTATTCTCCCTGATAACAATGAAGATGCTGACTATCTCTGAAGAGTAAGGAACCATCCATGTTCTCCAGCCTGAGGTCTCTAACTGATGGCTAGCAGGCCTGACATAGTTAGACCCAAATAGGACTTCTTTTTATAAACAATTTCTAATTAGTTACCAATATTTAAAAATTATTAGATTCCACATAAAAATCAGAAAAATTTTATAACACTGGGTCCACATTTCCCAAAAGAACTGAGTGGAGACAGCTCCCTATAGATAGGGCATGATCTTCCCATATACCATCGCTTAGACTCCCTATTTGCCTGCTTTGGACCTTGAATTTGAGATCCTCTCATTTTGAGGATGAAAAAAATTGCAGTCCACAGAAATGTTCAGAAACTGCCATCTAGGTAAGAATGGTGGATCTGACATCACAGTTAGACCTCAGGAAGTGCCCCCATCAGCAGGACAGGAGGTATTTTCACTCAGGTGGGCATTTGCAAGCAACAGTTTCAAACACGTGACAAACTGCTTTGTCCTCAAATAGCCAAGCCACATAACACTGCTTAATGCACATTTAAATTATGCTAGGAACAAATACATTTCACAATGTTCAGCTCCAGGTTGAAGAGAAAAAACATACTAACA
Source organism: Smutsia gigantea (assembly GCA_032199065.1). Classification (NCBI taxonomy): domain Eukaryota; kingdom Metazoa; phylum Chordata; class Mammalia; order Pholidota; family Manidae; genus Smutsia; species Smutsia gigantea. Next base: position 96,930 of record JAVSCE010013605.1, on the reverse strand, counting down.
GAGCACTGCAATTACAAATAATTTCTCTCTGTATTGCTCTCCTTCACTCCCACTCTGGATTAATGACTGCCTTTCCTAAGAGGCCACCTGAGCTTGCAGAGCACGAGGAGTAAACAGGAGGACAGGCATTAATATGGCAGGCTAGTTACCTCCCATGTCTGAGTACAGAGCTTTTAGAAATGGAATTTTTCAGATGTGCTTCTCCTACAAATATCAGATGCGCATAATCTCCGCGAGTCCAGCCGCAGTGGGTGTTGGGCAGAACATTTGTTAGTTATAGAGTAAATGTCGAGGAGAGGGAAGGTGGGAAGGAATCAGTAATCCAATTCAGCTGAGCACCTGAGGACTCCCTACGTGCCAGGCGCTGTGCACAGTGCTTTCAGAGGTGCTACTTTATTTTATTTGCACAACTCACAAGGTTGTGAGCAGCAAAAAGAGCAAAGAAGGGAAGACACAGGATTAAACCCACGTTTTTTGACTCTGGGTTCATCTTGTTGATGTCAGGCGGATCTAGGGGACAATCCCAGCTCCAGTCATCTCAGCAGGTGACCTTCAATGACATATTTAACTGTTCTGAGAGCCATCTGTTTTTGGTCTGTTAAATGCCATATGTAAGATGCACAATACATTTATAGTTCTTTTCTTTCCGTTAGACCATGTAGTTCCTCACCGGGGTTACTTTAATATTGAATAACTTGAAAAAGCACTGGGGTTAGTGTCATAAAATTTGGATTCTAGTCCCCACTCTGTCCTTGTCTGCTGAGGCTTATAAGGAAATTATCTTTTTTTTTCAATAATTAGAAAAATAATATATATCCATGATACAATTTGAACTGTATTAAAGGTTATAAAATGAAAAATGGATGTTCTCTCCCCCACTAAATTGCTATTTCCCTTCTCTGAGGCAATGCCTATCAATAATTACTTGAGTATTCTTCTAGAAGGGTTTTCTATTATACATTTACAACCGTATACACGCACACACATACACACACACTCTCTTTCAAGCTCTCTCTTTCTAACCCTCAAATGCGAACAAATTTGAAATAAATCTTAGAGATAATTGTGCGTTGGCCCACACCGTCTCATAATTTTAATGTAGCTGAGTCCATACTGATAGTCATTAAGGTACTTTCCAGTCTTCTGTTGATAATAGCAATAGCTAAAACTTATGGATTGTTTATATGTGCCAGGCACTATCCTAAGTACTTTCTGTATAACTCATTTAATACAACTGTCCTGTGTAGAAGCTATTATTATCACTCCCATTTTACATCTGAGGAAAATCAAGCCCAGAGTACATCAGTGTACTTGCCCCACAGACACACAAGAAGTGGGAGAAATGAGAGTCACAACCAGTACGCTAAATGGTGCTGTAACACAGATCTTTGTCCACATCGTTTTGTGCACACTCATCAGCGTATCTGGCAAATGGTGGCTCTTAAGAAAAACAGCAGTCTAATCAAATTGTGTTTTTGAAAGATCAGTATGATCGCAGGGTGGAGGATGGACTTATCTTACAGTGCCTGGCAAACTCGGCTGTACATTTTTATTTCCTGCCCTGCCTTCTTTGTTAGATTGCAAATGTCTTGAAGGAGAGGACGCTGCACTCTGGGGCTTGGCACAGGGCCAGTACTTTGCCGACTCTTAATAACATGTATGAATGATTATGGAAAAAGAGAGCAGCCTTCAGTGGGAGTGGTATTTGGTATTTGGGCTGGATTTTAAAGGGTGAATAAAATTTGCATAGGCAGAAAATGGAAGAAAGAGTACTTTGTGTGAACAAACTGCAAAGGAATGACTACCTAGGTTGTTCAGAGGCACAGCCCATCGTCTCGGCTGGTTGGGAGGGTGTCCTCGGTGTGATGCGCTCACAGAGGAGACTGGAAAGGAAACATGAAGCCACAACACGGGGGAGTCTAATGCTGTTCTGGGTTTGTGAGATCTTTTCTAGGCTAACTCCATTAACCTGGAGAAGAAAACAGATGAGCATCTGTGAATGCACCCACATATACCCACAATACTGCTGTCAAAGAGTTAAATTTTTTGAATCTTGGTTTTCAAAATTGTACTTCTCTGCATACCAGGTTTCCTTCCTCCACCTTCTCCATTCTCAGTATCAAATGGATGGCAGCTTTGTCAGTATCAGTAGCCTGAATCAACATCATATCAGGGCAGTAGGCATATTTTCAGTTTTCAGTTATTTTAATCCTCACCAACTCTCTGAATTCCCTGACATATTTACTTTTCCCAAGCTCTGGGCCTGTGGGCCCAGGTTTATAGATGTAGCTTATAGATGTACATTCAAATTCATTTGTATGCAACATACCTCTCAGTGGATTTTGTTACATTTCTGTTTATCTTGAATTTCATGGCCTTACTCCGACACCTGACAACACCTAAGATTTTAAATATATGCTGACATTTCTCAACATTTGATTGTTGATTCTGGCTAATGTGTGTAATCAAATCCAAATTAGAAATAAATTCTGATAGTCACTCAATGTAGATCAGCAGTGCCCAATAGGAATATAACATGAGCCACAAAGATGAGCCACAGATACAATTTTTAATTTTCTGGGAGCCACATTTGAAAGAGGAAAAAGAAACACCAAATTAATTTAAATAATATATTTCATTTAAACCACTATATCTAAAATATTATCATTTTAACATGCAATAAATGTAAAAAAAATGATATTCTACAATCATTCTTTGTGTGGTAAGCCCAGAATGTATTTGCACTTGCAGTATACCTCACTCTGGACTAGCCACATCTCAGGTGCAGAGCCTTCTAAAGCTAGAGGCTGCTATACTAGGTAGTCCAAGAACAGAAGCTGTGAGTTCCGGCTCCTTTGAATAACACCAGTAGCTCAAAGAATGCTTAAAATGGTTTTTATCCTCCCTGCTCCCATCCAAAGAGCAATGCTGTAAAGTTTCTCCTCCATTTGGGATTTTTTGGGGGAGGGACTGAAGGGATCATCTTGTCCCAAACTTTTGTGAAATGGTCAAGGAATCTGAGACCCATGGAGGTGGGGTGGGAAGTAGAACACTTGGCAGCATCTCATTCAGTCTCGTTGCTGACAGGTGGAGATGGAGGCTCAGCTCCCTGCCAAGCACCTGCTGACATCCTTGAAAGGGACTGAGAACATTGGCTCCCTGCTCAGCCCCACCGATGTCACCCTGCCAGCAGGGAAGGGGCTGTGGGTGGGGGGGATCTGCCTCTCTGGGGTAGATTTGCCCCCTGCTCTATCCTGGGGTCCAGCACCAGGAGGCGCCATCAGAATGGCCATCTGCCCCAACAGAGGAGGGTGTAGTGAGGTTAGCAGACCAGCTCCCTCTGGAGGGATGAAGAAGAGCTGGGCTTTTGCTGTCGGTGTCTGTCTGGAGTAGGTACATATTGCTAAAAAGTTTTTCTGTTATAAAGCCACCCTTTTCCTGGTTTTTGGCTAGGGAGAATGGGCTTTTAGGGGCTGTGCCTGTGGGCAGCTCCCACCTGGAGGCTTCTGCCATGTCCAGAATGTTTGGGAGGAAATAGGGAAATCCCCATCATGTCATTCATCACATTCCAAGGCTCCTGGGCAGTCCACTTCTTTCCAACGTCAAGTATTTTCCTTTGCTTGTTTGCTGTGTTATGTGTAGGGTTTTTAGTTGTAAGAAGGAGTTCCTGGGAGGAATGGGGCTACTCTCTCTTGTATGGAATGAGAAATCTCCTGCTAAATCTGAGCAACCCTTTCTAATCCTCATCTTATTCTATTTCTTAAAAAATGTCTGCTATAAGAGTATATACTTTTCCTTAAAACTCATTGCCTCCTGTACATTATGAGTTTCCTCCTATCTTTTGGTTACTTCCAATTGTCCTTCACAGCGTCCTGTGTCAGTTTTCTAACTACTTGTGTTCCTCAAGATTCTGTGCTAAGTCTTTTTCTCTTGCCTCCTTTTTTCTTCCTCCACAGCCTTACCACCAGCTATACGCCGAAAACTCGCAAATCATTATCTCCAGTCTAGTTCCCATTGGAAACCTTCACCTGGCTATCCTACCAACTTTGTTATCCAAAATATAACTTATTATCCTCGAGCTGCATGTGCAAACAGATGTTCTCCCAAAGTGGTTCTTCTTTCTGCATTTCTGGGGTTAATGACATTTACCCTTGTCAGGAATCCCACTCAGAAATAAGGTATTCACATTAGTCTCTTCCTCTTTTCCAAACCCCAACACATCACCAAGCTCTCGCCATTCTCCCTACAAGTTCTCAAATCCATCCATTTTTCCCCATTCTCTCTGCCAATGCCTAGAGCATTTACTCAAAATCTCACTCCTGGACTATTCTAACAGTCCAGGAATTTTTTAAATTATCTGCCTGCCTCTTTCCAGTATACCTCTTCTGCAGAGGCTCTAGAGACTTTTCAAAAATGCAGATATGATTAAGTCTACTTAAATCCTTTAGTAATTCCCAATTACCTTTAGAGGATGAATCCTAAACACTAATTTTTCAGGCTCATCTTCCACCATTTGTTCCATCCATTTCTGGAAACATGCTGCAATCTCTCGGACCCCACACTTGGTCCAGATCTTTGCTCACATTGCTGTGTCTACCTGAAAGGCCTTCCTCCCCTTCCCTCACCCACCCCCACCCCACCTAAAACAACTCCTACTAGACATAAAAAATTCCAGCCATGGGATCTCTTTGGGGACAATTTTTCCAGTGCCCTGTGTCAGCTCTTCTCTTTCCTGTTTCCAGACCACCCTATGCACAATTGTTACAATTGCTGATTTGCTTTTTTGCCTCTAATCTGGAGTCTAGGGGGACTCTGAGGAGGCTTTCTTTTCCACATCTGTATAATACAAATAGAGGACAGAAAATCAGCTCATTCATCCTTTGACTAGCATCTTAAAAAGGAAGTACACAGTGGTGATTAAGAGCACAGACTCTGGAGCTTCAAATATTGACTCTGCCACTTACTGGTTTTCTAACCTTTCTAAGCATTCACTTCATCAGATTGTTGTGAGGATTAAACAATAAGCTGTAGAACACTGACATTTAGAAACAGTGTATGTTTGCTCTGACATAATGTGGAAACATTGGCATTTAAAAGGATTATATAAATATTTGCTATAACCTTAAAATATTTCTTATGAAGCATTAGTTGCAATATTAAAAACATGTCTTCCCCTATGTAAAGGGTAGTATTGCTACTTAGTAGCCAAGATAAAGTATATTCTTTTAGAAATGGCATTACTTCATTAGGGACTTTAGTTATGAACCTTTTTTTTTTCTAAATAGACTACATGAAAAGTATTATGGTAGAACCACTAATGTATATTTTCTAGTAGTTAAGAATAATTGCTTTGAAAGTAAGTAGAGAAAACCTTAAATCACTGACTATTTAAAAGGAGCCATAGAGTGGATTTTCTAAGCTCAAAACTCTGTACTGCTAAATACATATGTTTACAATTCCTTCTCAACAGTGTCTCTTTCCTAAAAATGAAGCTGTAAGAAACCATTTTTAAAAACACATACATATTGTCCAATAAATGTTTTATGGAAAAAAAATCACCAGATTAAGAGCCTCTCCCTCTCTCCTTTCCCCAACTGAAAAAATATTCAAAAGCAAGGTCATGCATAGATATGTATTCCCTCACTCAGAAAATTATATTCAAATATAAAATAATCATTTAAACAACTCCCTTAAAAGGAGTTTCGCAGATTTCAAATCCTGTTCATTTCTTCCTTTACTATTCATCCCCCTCCCCACCTCCTATATACATATTTATGGAGGGAAGACCTTCGAGGCAGCCAAGGCTGGGATTTGCTTTCCACCAGCTATCTCCAAGACAGCAACAGAGTGAGCATCCTCTTCAAAGATGCCTGGAGTTCCTCTGGATGTCGGTCCAGGAAAGGTTATGGATACAAACAAGCTCTGCCATGCTGGCTTCCCCCTCCCCCATCAATTGGCTAATTTCAAGAGGGCAGGCCACCCCTTCTTAGAAACCTTGACCAGATGAAGTTAAAATTTTAATGTGATGGGTAATTTTTTTTGTTGTCCAGGAAAAATAATTATTACATCTGACTGCATGTAGGAAAAGTGTTACTAAGTCACAGGACTGTTAATACGTTTTAAGACTGCTGTGTGGAATACCTAAACATTTTTAACTGACTTAGGAAACAACTGGTACATCTTTAGTAAGTAACTCCACTTTCACAAATTTCTCTAGTCCTGCCTTCAATGCTCAGCTTTAGAACATTCATTTATTCAACTCCTTTAGTACATCTGTCTCACAGTCATCTGTCAAAGCTTTTGTTGCAAAAACACATTTCCTAACAATTAAATACACAAGGGAAAGATGTGATTAGACATATAACAATAACAGGGTTACAAGAAAGGCAGTGGCATCTTTCAATTCCTTTTGGCTTTTCATTCTCTTTTTCAGATATCAGTCTCTAAAGTCTGTCCAAGTCTTAACTCTTTCAATGCATCTTACTCCTTTTTTCCTCTCCTCCAATATCAATGTATTAACAATTTGAATTCCCTTGCCTGGTAAAAAGAAAACTTAATTTACAAGGGATATCTACTGACATCTAACTGTTACAACCCAAACCACAGCACAAAGCCATTCATAGTACAGGTGACACATTACACTGGCACTGGCCCACGTTTCCTGCATAATATAGGAGAAAGTTGGGCTCCTAAGGCCCAGGACTCACATGATGCCGAGAAGCTGACTGGTGGTCTTGAGCATCTGGGATTTCTTCTGGGGAGGCTGGAGGCAGGTGGCAGGCTTCTCGTGGTTCAGCAGCATGTGAAACCGCCCCTGCACCTTGTTATTCATCTTGGCAGAGGTCTCCACGCTGGCACAATTCCACTGCAAGGCAGAGGCAGCGTCGTCCCACACGGTCAGCTCACAGCCGCTCTCACCGCGTTTGTTACCCACCAGCATGATGGGGTACTTCTGCAGGTCGTTGCCTTTGATGGCGCACATCAGTTCATAGAAGGGCTACAACTCCGCCAGGGTTGGTTTCTTGGAGACTGAGTAGACCAGTTGGAAGGTGAGGCCCCTGGCAAAGGCGATGTGCTGCAGGCCAGGGCGGCGGGGGCCGCTGGTGGCGGTGTGCAGCGCGCCCACGCCGTGGTTGCAGCCCAGTGCCTGGCAGTGCGTCTTCCACAGTCGGCAGAAACGCCTCACCAGGCTTGCCGCGCACCCACCTCTGCACCAGCGCGCTCTTGCCCACCGCAGCGGAGCCGAGCACCACCACGTGGTAATCATTGCTCCTTTGCTGGGGCACGAAAGCGTGAATGATAAACAGGGTGGGCAGAGGTCGCAGGCGCTGCATCAGCCATTCCTTGAAGCCAAAGCAGTTGTCCATTGTCGGAAACTGGCAGAGAGGCGCAGGCACATCTTCTCTGGCACTTATCCAGCATTAAGGGAAACCTAGGGAGGAGAAAGGGAGGGAGAGATGGGTTTCTAACCTAGAACATTACCCAGAGTGTCTGCCCAGCCAGCTACTGCCTGGGGACACTGGGGTGGGTCTCAGCTCACTCCCTAACCCCACCACACCCTCCTCTGAGACCGAGCCAGCACACTACCCACCACAGGCACCCAGGAAAGGCAGCGCTGGCGGGGTGGGAGGGAGGGTCACCTAGCACCTTTTCCCTTGTACTTGTACTTTTCCCTTAGCTACATACCCACGTTCTTCCATATCACACTACTCCTCTCTCTAAGTACAGAATGAGAAACTGCAAAGACGGACAACTTGCCAACCCTTTGTTAAAAAGAAGCACACAGACCCCAAAAGGTGTCCCTTCTGCTAGGCCAAGTCACCAAAGTGGGTCTTAATACCTAAGCTTAATTACAGTTTCAGCCTCCCCCAGGAATGTTGTCAGTTAGGAATTTTCTGGTCAGCATCGCGGATAAGAAAATCTGTCACAGGAGCCCTCTCCAGGTTCCCTATAAGAAGATAAGGTAATCTGCATTATAAGACCCTTTGCCCCCTAAGAGAAAGTGTCCTTGCCTGAAACAACTCCTTCTTTTCTTTTGCTAATAACTTTTCCCCCACCCTCCTGTCTATGAAACCTTCCATTTTGTGCAATTCCTCAGAGCATCTTCATCTGTTTGCTAGAAGGAATGCTGCCTGATTCATGAGTCATTTAAGCCAATTAGATCTTCAGATTTTCTCAGAGGAATTTTGTTTTTTAACACCTTGAAACTATACATCCCAAGGATGTTACCAAGCCTTTGCTCTCCAAATAAGCCCTGGTTACTTTCTCTCTTTCCAGATTAAAAACTGTCATCTCTGATATCCGTCCCTCACCGCCGACAAGGGTTGGATACGGTGGACACCACTGTGCAACGTGTAGCTGGGTGCCGGGGGAGGGAGGCAGCGAGGGGTGCCAGGGGGCCCACAGAGGCCAAGGTGCTCGGCCTGAGGCGCCCACAGAGCCCCATCACCCGCAGCACCTGTCCTCGGGCTGTCCATTCAAGGGCCTCTGCTTCCCGGACCTCGCGCCTGCCGGCTCCCACCCCACAACAGTCCAGGCTGGTTCGCCCGCCACACCTCGCATTCGAGTGCCCGAAAACAGGCAGAGGCACCTTTTAACTTTCTCCAAGGCAGGAACCGAGAATGTCTGCAGCAAATTCGTTCCCTGCGAAGCTGGCGTTGGCTGCGGTGGCAGCGGCCGCTGCGGCAACCAAACTCGCATTTGAAGCGGTTACCGGAGCGCCACGGGGTACAATCGGCGCGCTCGAAAGATCCAGGAGAAATGCTGGAACGGGACTGGAGCCAGAAACTTGCATGGTATGCAGAGGCAGGGACTGAGCCCAGATTGCTCGCCGCGGGCCCTCGCAGAGGTGTGCTCGGCATCCCCCACAGGAAGAGCAGCCGCCCCCACAGCAGGAGAGCGGGAGGGAGGGGGAGGTCCTGCTCCACTGCCCTGTTCAGGTGGCGTGCTTACAGGGTTTGCGCTTTCAGTTCCACGCACTCATTGTTCACCTGCTGCAGTCCCACCACGTCCATACCCTTTGCCCCCGGTGGGGTTAACCTTTGCCAACCCTCGTTGCCTTCACTTCACTGTAGAACCACCAGTTAGAATCCTCCTCACTGCTGGTGCCACGCACTTCAGGGCATCTCTGCCACTTGGCTCAGTAAACATTGACCCAGCACAAAACTGTTCCAGTCCTTCCAGGTAAAGTCGAACTAACATTTCTGTTATAAGACATCAGAACCTGCCTCCCAGTAGGATTTCCTGTGGGTTAGATATGTTCTGTGTAAGAGGGTATTAAAAAGGAAACCACAGCCCAACATGGGGTCACTTCTCCTAGGCCAAGTCACCAAACTGGGGATTAATGCAATTCAGCCTCTCCCAGGAGTGGTATTAAACTAATCAGTTGGAAACTTTCTGCTGAGATCATCTACATTTAGACCCCCTGCTCCTCCTTAAGGGAGGGTGACCTTACTTGAAACAATCCCTAATTTCTTCTTTTGTTAATAACCTTTTGTCCCCACTGCTCTTGAGTATAAAAGCCTTGCATTTTGTACAACTCTTCAGAGCATTTCTCAGCTCTGCCCCATTCATAAATCACATAATAAAACCAACTAGATCTTCAAATTTACATGATTGGATTTTGTTTTTACAACAGATTTGGTGGTCACACCCGGATCCAAAGTAAACCTCCTGCCGCATTTCAGGACCACGAGAAACACAAGCATGGCGCCTGGGAACACACAACCCCTTCGGAAGCTGGTGAGCAGTCAGGTGCCGGTACCCACAGATCCCATTGAGCACCGTGTTGTTCCTCCCAGCAGGTCCCTAACAGCCATTCCCACTGAAAGTAAGCCTTTCGCTGTCATTACTCTATGCAGTGCATTTGTAATTCACAGTTGATAAGGATAGCTAATATCTTTCTGCTTCCACTTGGGAAGAATGGAAATACAGCTGGACAGCAGTGCCCCAGGGTTACTCAGAGCCCTTCGTACTTCCATAAACCTTAAACACTGATTTGGATGATAGAAAGTTTTGTGCAGGTTCTACCTTGCTACCATATGTAGATGATCAATTTTCCTGCCCTCCTTCTCAAATCTTTTCATAGGAAGACAGCAACCACCTATTAAAACATTTGGCCTTAAAGGGACATAAAATGTCCAAATTAAAATTGCAGTTTGCTCAGACTGAGGTTCAATACTTAGAGTATCTGATCTCGAAATAAGATTATATCTGGATCCTGAAGAAACCCCTCACAACTGCTTCATGCTGACACCTTTTGACTCCCTGTGACAATTTACAGCAAACGCCTCTAACCAAAGCAGATTTTTCATGGTTTACTGATGGTTCTTATTTAAAGGATGAAAGCAGTAAATATTGTGCTGGGGATGCAGTTGGTACTCCTTTGGAGTCATTGAGGCGGTAGCTCTACCTTTAGCCACTTCAGCCCAATAAGCTGAATTATATCCCCTACTGGTGCTTGTACCTGAAGGTGAGGGTAAAACCACAAACATTTATACTGATAGTTGGCATTGTGGGCTTATTTGTTAGAATATTATGGAAACAATGAGGTTTCTTAACCTCCAATGGGAATAAAATTAAAAATGGCTCCTGTGTCCCAAATTTATTAGATGCCATACTTTTGTTGGTGGCTCTGGCTACTGTTAGATTCCTGGGCATTCCAGTTTCAACTCCCTAGAAGTGAAAGGAAACCACCTTGCTGAGATTTCCTCTAAAGATGCTGCTCTTAAAGAAGCCAATAGCAAACCTCTGTCAGGGTCCAAAGGGACGTTTTAAATGATAACTTGGAAATGTTGACACAATACCCAATAAATGGCCCCAGAGAGAAAAAATAATAATATTGGAAATCTAATAATTGTTGGCTCAGTAAAAAGAGAGAACTCTGGTTTGGACCAAGTAACAATCTGGTCCTACCAGAAAATTCTAAAATTCCCTCTGCTTACCACTGTACATGCTTTAAACCATTGGTCTACTGACAAAATGAGTGTTCATGAACCAATACTGGTGGGGAAATATTAATAAGGCTGCAAAGAAGTGCCTGTGTCACTTGTCCCATCACCAATATGGGCCCCAGACATTTTTTTTAATTGCCCAATGGGTCATTTAAGGTTTAGTAAAGGAATTTCATACAGCTTCCCCTTCTCATGGATAAAAAATGGCTTAGTCCTGGTTTGTATCTTTTCTTACTGGACTAAACTTTTCCGCAGATAGGCCAGTACTGCTTCTGTGGCTAAAATTTCTGTCAGAAAAGATAATTTCTACCTGTGGAACACCTCTCAAACATCACTGTGACTGGAAAATCTATTTACTGGTCAGGTGCGGTGACTGGTCTGGGCTGTCGGGCTGACTTTCACTTTCATTGTGGATAACATCCTCAGTCCTCAGGGTTAGTCCAGTGCATTCACAGCACTATGAAGACTTAGCTGGAAAACTTGAAGAGAACCTCCAAATACCTTGGCCAAAGGCATCACCATTAGTCCTTCTAAATCTCAGATTGGTCCGCCCCTTTGGAACTAGTAGACACTCACCCTTTGAGACAGTCCAATGCACTTGGCCCCTGCCTCCTTTGACTCACAGCTGATAAAAGGAGATACATTAATATTGTGAATATTAATACTAATTGCTTCTATTAAAGAATAACTCTGCTTTGGTTGAGCAATCTTTTCACAGCACACAGCCAGGAGATGATGACCTTAGGCATCGCAGCTGACCCGCAGATTTCATCTATTGGAAAAGACGCCTCTAGAAAGACTCTTCAACCTCACTGCAAAGGTCTTCATCAGGAACTGCTAACTAACCCTTATGCTCCAAACTCCAGGGCATGGACTCTTGGGGTTTGCATGACACATCTAAAGAAAGCATTAAACCCTGCCTGGGCCTGCACACCATCTGGTGACCTGACAATAAAAACTTCTCAGGATTGAAGCCAATGACATCACATGAGACAGCTTTCCCAAGATGTCTGGACCGCCCTGGATACCTTTCTTACTGTTTCTTGCTTCTGTGTCTGTCATGGGAAGAAAATGCCCTTGTCTGCATTTCCCAAACCTTTGCAAAAGAGGAAACCTCTTCTTTTGATCACGGCCTTTTAGAAACAGCTTGGTCATGATCCTGTGAGCTTTTGAACGTTGAGCCCAGAATTCACAAAAGTCTCTCTTTCAAACTGACTTTGGATTCTTATCCAAATTCGTGGTCTCTGAAATTGCAACACTATAGGCTGTATCATTAACCATGGGCTCCAAACAGTTCTTTTGAGATAATAATACTGTTCTAATACATCTTTAAAGTTTTGTTATTCTTGCAAAGAGTTCATCAGTGATTTGCTTCATGTTTATACCTGTACTGTATCTACCCAAATGGGCTCAGTTAATTGCTTACATTGGGCCCTAGTGGTGTTCACTATTCTGCTTTCACGGCTGCTTTTATGAGGGGCTTCCAGGAGGCTCTGTGGCTCTGGGTTTGCCTCTGTAGGGAGATCTTCTCTAGCCTAAGTCTGAATGAGTGCCAATATTTTCAGCTGGCTACCTTCAGACTTAGAGTCATGGTTTGGGACCGTCCTGCAATTAGAAATTGTCATATGACTTACTTTTTCTGTTTTGTATAATTATTAAGTTTTCTATGTTGCTGCTTGTCAAACTTTTATATAAGTGATATGCCCCAAAAAAGGTGATCTTCAGTGTTCTATGATCTTGATAAATATGAACGATAGATGGGAAGTGACTGAAAGACCTCCTTCCTAAATCAAATGTGGCCGCAAGTGGTTTCCAATTGCTATGCATTTCCCTCTGATATAGGACACGACAACCAGGAAAGGTCTTTGCTGACACTAAGGATCAAAACCACTAAATAGAGAAAACCTGACTCTTGATCATGAGTGCTTTCAGAGAAACATCTTGATCACAAGGGGGGACTGTGAAAAGTAATTATGGGAAGCCTCACTGACATGGTGTCGGGAGGTCTGCAGGAGAAGCTCTCATGTCCTCCACTCCTCATGAATCTCAGGATCCATCAGAAGCGATGGATGCCATACTGTTTTAGTCACTTTGCCACCCAGCAGGAAGAAAGCAGCTTCCACTCTCTGCCTCCCCCGTTACAGCCCAGCCAGTGAGAGACTGCCACAACTCAGCCAATGAGCAGCCATGATGTATTGGACTTCCGCTTTACTCCAATGGACTTTTGCTTAGAAAGAGCCCCCCAACATGGCCCCTTCCTCTATAAAAGAGTGTTCCTCTCCTTTGCTCTCCGGACATGCCTATGATTCTGCTGTAGCTTGTATGTCCTGGATTACAATTCTCTGCTATTCCCAAATAAGCCCATTTTTGCTGTTAAAATAACTGACTTTTACTTTTAAGGTTAACTGTTGTATCTCAGAAGCCCAAAAGTTTTGTCAGATTATTAGTGTATCTCTGAATAATTTTTAGACCAGTTAACTAAAAGAAATGGGATCCTTTATAGAGCTGAGAACCCTGCCTTTTGGTGCCCCTGCACATTTTCTGTATTAGAACTATAGTTCCAGGAGTTGAAGATATCTAGCACAATGGCAAAATCTACTCAATACAACCTAGTGTTACAATGGCAGTTAGGGGAACATTCCAATTAGATAAGATCATTTAAGAAGTGTATGTGAAAACAAAGGTTACCGGATTAAACACAGAATGGGGTACTCATTTTAATTGGCAGGTAGAAGCCTCCAAAAAGTTTTAAAATTCCCTAAGAGTTTCACTGAAAGACTCATTGCAAATGCTAGTGAAGAATTAGAGACAAAATGTACCTAAAACAAAAGGCTTAGACTGTCTGTAAGATTGATGTAACTCCTGTTCCCCTCTATTCTCCTTTGAGTACTCAACCTAGTTTTGTCCTCTGTCTGCACTATCTTTCCACTCTAAAGAAACTAATAAACAGTTACTTTTTAAAATAAAGAATACCTGGGGCTTCAGGGGATATTTTTCAAGTATCTTTCACTACAATAGAGTGGTGTGGTACATCTACCAAAATGGCTCCTCTCACCCTGCTTTCCCCATTACTTTGGTTAGAATAGGAGGAGAAATATCATATTTATGGGACAAAATAGCCTTCTTAACATATCCATTACTATAGCCAGAGGACAAACCTCCCTAATTGCTGGGTTTGTCGTCCACATCCATAACCTACTCCCCAAGGGCCTAATGCATATCCTGTACCATAAAATATGGAAATTGTAAGACAGGCTATGTCCAGTCTCCCCTGGTTTCTACCCTTCCTGGATCCTTTAGCTGCCATCCTGCTTCTTCTGATTTTCAGGCCCTGTATCCTAAACTGTTTGGTCTCTTTTGTGTCTAAATTAATTGAGGCCATAAAACTACAAATGATAGTCACCCATGGGTATGAACAGCAAGGCTTACACCCAGAAGAAAATCAAACCTACCCAAGGCAAGCTGCAGAAAAGTTTCCTCTAACAGGCCCCATACCAACACCCAGAGTCCTCCTAAAGGAGCTACAGAAGATGGACCTTCACCCTTCACCACCAAGAATGAGGAGTGAATATAAGAAGAAAAGGGGGGATTTTACCCAGTGTAATGCTCCTGTACCATAGGTGAACTTCCACCCTGTTTTAACTGTTCCTGTATCTGTAAGGAACAGTTTGCCTGCAGCCAGAAGTTCCCCCTGGTGACCAGACCAGCTGAAATTGGTGGGATCCAAGATGGCAACTCACTTGACCTCAAAAGAACCTCTGACTTCATTATAATGTACTTTCCACACTAAATGACACTCACACCAGCACTGAGATAGTTGACAGTCACCACGGCCATGTCTAGAAGAAAATGTGAGAGGACAAAAGAACCGCAGTTTCGAGAAGTTCTCCACCCATTCCAATAAAAAACATGAATTTTCCTCCCCCTACTTTTACTGCTCAACCTTTTCATTAAAAATTATCCTGTATCTATGACTTCCCAGCTCCCGCAAGCTGATAAATTGGTTAGTGAGCTGCGCTCCCACTTCTCCATTGTTTGGTCCTGAGGTTCCTGAATGAAGCCTGTACTGCTCGGCACTCACTTTGGGTTTTGTATGTTGGCTTTGCAATGCTGAACAGAGAAAGAACCCCACTTTTGGGTGACTGAACTCATTGGTAACATTAAGAGATTATGAAGGGTTGTTCTTTGCCCTAAGACAATTGCTTGGTCAAAATAATTTCTCGCACTTCCTGTTATCTTAATCAGGTCTTTGTTTACTTAAGGAAACTTAATATTCCCTATTAATAGAGCTGAGTTTCACCAACAACAATGTAATCTTCTGTGTTTGCCTTTAAAATCTTTTATTGTCACTTAGACTAAATAGGTAACTAAGTCTTTTTTCATAATGACCTGTAATTCCATTTAAGCAAGTACCTTAAATCCTATGTTGGTATTTTTACAAACTTCCCCAAATTGATTCTAAATAAAGTCCTTTTACCTCTAATTAACTGTGAGATTTTCCAGTGGTCCTGTGGAACATATCACAGGACTTTCTTCTGTTATTTATGTGGCATGTTGAACTATATGGTAATTATTATCAAATAAGTGATGCTAAATCTTAGATTATATTTGTATAGAAATGTTATTAAAGTAAGTGTTTCAGAAGTCATATGAAACTCCTAGAAATCTGATACGTCCTGGGATGTTATCACTTGTAATTATACTTATAAAAAGGTTATATGTTACAGAAAAACTAAATTTCCTATCAGTTGCATTATGGTGAACTTTCTTCAGACTTGATAATACAATATTATATTGGTTTCAAGAATATAACAGTGATTCATCAGTTATTATTAAATAACCATTATTAAATCCTCACCCCAACTAGTACAGTTACTGTCAACATAGAAAGATGTTACCGCACCATTGACTATATTCTCCATGCTGTACTAACTTCCCCATGACCAACTTATATTATGATTGAGATTTTGTGCCTCTTCATTTCCCTCACCTTCTACCACCCTAACCCCTCCTGTATGGTAACCACCAGTCACTTCTCAGTGTTTATGCATCTACTGCTATTTTGTTCATTTTCTTTTGTCTTTAGATTCCACATATAAGTGAAATCATGTGGTATGTGTCTTTCTCTGCCTGGTTAATTTCACTTAGCATAATAACCTCTAGGTCCATCCATGTTTTTGCAAATAAGAGGATTTCTTTCTTTTTATTTCTAATTTTGCAAATAAGAGGATTTCTTTCTAATATTTCACTGTGTATACGTGCCACTTCTTTATCCATTCTCCTATTGATGGACACTTTGGTTGTTTCCATATCTTGTCTATTGTAAGTAATGTGGCAATAAACATAGGGGTGCATATACTTTTTCAAATCAGGGATTTTGTTTTCTTTGGGTAAATTCTAGAAGTGAAATTACTGGGTCATATGGGATTTCTATTTTTAGGTTTATAAGGAACCTCCATAACGCTTACCACAGTGGCTGCACCAATTTACATTTCTACCAACAGTGTAGGAGAGTTCCCATTTCTCCTCATCCTTACCAGCATTTGTTATTTTTTGTCTTTTGGATAGTGGCCATCTTAACTGGTGTGAGGTGATATCTCATTTTAATCATTTTAATTTGCATTTTCTGATAGTTAGCAATGTGGAGCATCTTTTGAAGGGACTATTGGCCATTTGTATTTCTTCTTTGGACAAGTGTCTGTTCAGGTCTCCTACCCATTTCTTAATCATGGTGTTTTTTTTTGGTGGGGAGTGGGTGTTGAGGCATATGATTTCTTTATATATTTTGGATGTTAACCCCTTATCAGATGAGTCATTTATGAATGTATTCTCCCATGCTGTGGGATGCCTTTTTGTTCTGCTGATGGTGTCCTTTGCTGTGAAGGTTTTAGTTTGGTGCCTTCATACTAGCTTTTAAATCATTGGTCTACTACCTTTGCTATCTGTTTGTGAAATTTTTTCTTTTCATATTTTTCTTGTTTCTAATCATGGCCTATTCCTCTTAAAGAAGTCCCTTTAACATTTCTCATAAGGCTAGTTTAGTGGTGGTGAACTGCTTTAACATGTGTTCTTCTGAGAAGCTCTTTGTCTCTCTTTCAATTCTGAATGATAATCTTTCTGTGTAGAGTATTCTTGGTTGTAGATCTTTCTCTTTTAGCACTGAATATATCATACAGACTCTCCTGGCCTGTGGAATTTCTGCTGAAAAATCATCTGACAGACTTAGGGGGTTTCCCTTATAGGTAACTCACTTCTTTTCTCTCTGGTTTTACGATTCTCTTTAGCTTTGATCTTTGACATTTTAAATATTTGTTTTGTTGTGGACCTTTGGGTTCATCTTGTTTGCAGCTCTCTGTGCCTCCTGGACCTGGATATGTTTCCTTCCCTAGGTTAGGTGAGTTTTCATTTACTATTTCTTTAGGTTTTCTACCTTTCTTCCTGTCTTCCTCTAGGACTTCTATAAGGTAAATGTTAGGGTGCTTGATGTTGTCCTAGAGTTCTATTAATCTAACCTCATTCCTTTTTATTCTTTTTTCTTTATGCTGTCCAATTGGATTGCTTCCCATTACTCTGGCTTCCAAATCACTGATCCATACTTGTGTATCCTCTAATTTGCTGTTGATTCCTTTTAGTGTATTTTTTCATTTCATTTATTATAAACCAATCTCTGATTTTTAAAAATATTTTCAGCTCTTTTTTGAGGTTCTCACCAAGTTCATCCACTCTTTTCTCAAGTCTGAGGAGCATCTTTATAACCATTACTTTAAATTCTTTGTCAGATTGTTTAATTTCTGTTTCCTTTAGTTCTTTTTCTACAATTTTGTCATGTTCTTTTGTTTTAAGCGCATATCTCTGTCTCCTCATTTTGTTTGCTTTCCTATACTGTGCTTGTTTCTATACTTTAAGTGAAAGAGCTACTACTTCTCCCAGTCTTGAAGGTGAGGCCATGTGTAGGAACAGTCCCTTGGTGGACTGCTTGTGCCTGGCAATCTTGGCTGTCTGGCTGGAGATAGGGGGTCATGGGCCAGGGTGTTCCTGTGCCAGGGTTCCCAGAGCATGGGTGGGGGTCTCCTGTGTTGTTGCCAGCTGGGACTGCACTGGCTGGGTGACTGAGGTGCAGTGGCATGGTTGTGGGGTCCTCCAGGTGAAGGCCAGCCAGGGCCACATTAATGGGGTGGCTGGAGGGGGGATGCAGTAAGTCTGTAAGTCTCCTGGCTTGGCACCAGGCCAGGGATGTGCAAACAGAGTGGCCAGGGGCAGAAGGGGAGTGGGTGGGGTGAATCCACATGAGCGTCATACTAGTGCCACTTTGATGGAGCTGCTTGACCTCTGACAGGTGTGTTTGGGTGCGGGTGGGGGCCGGGAGCCCACCTCTGTCACATCTAAAACTGGTGTGTTCATTCTGACTTGAGCTCGTGTCTGCATTGTCAATGTGTGTGGGGAATGTAAACAACGGCACTTACCCTGCTCCTGTCCACACTAGCAGCGTGCAGGGGTAGCATAAACAATGTAGCTCACTCTGCTCCTGTCTGCACTAGTAATGTGCTGGGGGAACATTAATAATAGTGCTCATCCTGCTCCCATCTGTGCTAGTAGGGTCTGGTGGGGGGGATAAACAATGGCGCTCACCCTGCTCCATTTCATCCTAGCAATGTCTGGGTGGGAACACAAAGAATGGGGCTGACTAGCCCCTCCAGTCCCAGAAAGAGGTCCAGCAGATCTCCTGCTGTTTGGCAGGTGCTTGCATTCTGAAAATCAGCTTCCTTCCATTATTGTGATGATTGGCTTTAACCCTCAAATTAGTGGCTTTTTTTCTGTGCCCCAGGACAAGTGAAGGATATCCTTCCTGCTGCAGGGCTGTGCTGAGGGTGGGGCTCCCTCCATTACCGTGGCTGCCTCTTCTGCCATATTTTATGTGGTATCATTATCCCTTATTGTACAGGTGTTCACTCAGGATGCACTGCTCTGTGTGTAGGCATAGATTTGAGGTGTATGTCGGAGGGGAGGGGCTCAGGCTCTATCTACTCTGCCATCTTGGACCTGCCTCCCAAACTGAGTCTCATACATCAAAAGCCAGTATAAAACATTTTACCATAAGAAGACACCTGGTGCAGGGAGCTAAGACTGTGCTGGGTCAGAATAGTCAAAGGATGGGCCAGACCAGAGTTCTATAGAAGATATCAGCCAGTTAGGATCCATAGGTTAGAGATGTATTAGGGAGAAAAAACAATTAATTGAAACAAAACTGTGATGGATCAGATGCTAGAATTATCTGACAAGGATTTTAAAGGAGTCATGATATGAATACAACGATCACAAATTCTCTTGAAACAAATACAAAGTAAAATATTTCAGCAAAGAAATAAAATGTAGAAAAAGGATCTAAATGGAAACTATAGAACTGAAAAATACAATGATAGGAATTTTTAAAACTTTCTAAATAATCTCCATGATAGAATAGAGAACATAGATGGTAGAATCAGTGAACTTGAGGCTAAAGCAATAAAATTTATTCAACATAAACAACAGAGAGAAAATAGGTGGGAAAAAAATAACGGACAGAGTCTCAAGGAGCTGTGAGACAGTAACCAAAATTGCAACATTTGTATTATCAGAATCCCAGAAGGGGAGAAGTCAGAGAGTGGGTCTGAATGAGTATTGGAAGAAATTATGACCAAAAACTCCCCAAATGTGCTGAAAGACACAAACCTATAGTTTCAAGAAGCTGAGCAAATCCCACCAGGATAATGTCAGAGAAATCCATGTCAAGACATATAATTGAATTCTAAAAGCTGAACACAAATAAAACTCTTGAAAGCACCTAGAAAGAAACAACATATTATCTATAGGAATGCTAATTTGGATAGCAGCAGAAACGTCATTTGAAACCATAGGTGACAAAGAAATGACATGACATTTCTCAAATCCTAAAAGAAAAACACTTTCAACTGCAAATTCTATATCTAACAAAATGGTCCTTCAAGAATAAAGAGGAAAGAAATACATGTTCAAATGAAGAAAAACTAAGAGCTTATTACTAACAAACCTACCTTAAAGAATGGCTAAAGGAAATTTTCTAAACAGAAAGGAAAAAACAGGGCAACTGGGATTTCAAAAAGGAAAGTAGACTATCAGAATAGGTAAAAATAGGAGTAAATACAATAAACTATCCTTCTTCTCATGAGGTTTTATAATCCCATTTGATGACTGAAACAAAATCATAACAACATCTGATACTCAAGGCAATAGTATTGAAAATTGAGAACAGCAAAGGACCTAAATAGAAGTAAGGTTTCCATACTTCACTCAGTGGTAAGATGCTGATACCAACAGACTGTGATAAGTCACATATGCTTATTGTAACACCCAGAGCAACAACTTTCTATACAAAGGGATATACCCAAACACACTAAAAGTAAATCAAGATGGAATCCCCAAAAATGTTCCAATAACCCACAGGAAGGTGAGAAAAGAGATAAAGAGGAAAAAGAGAAAACAAATAATACAGTTGCATACTTAAGCTCAAATATATCAAGAATTACCTTAAATGTAAATGGTATAATCACAACAATTAAAAAGGCAGATTGGCAGAGTGAATTAAAAACAGAAATACAAGTTAACTATATGGTGTTTGAAGTGAGAAGAAACTCACTTCACATTCAGTGACATAGGTAGATTGAATGTAAAAGGATGTTTTTATATAGTAACAGAATATATGGAAACTAAAATTTAAAACAATATTATTTACAATCACTATAAATAAACTGAAATGGTTTATATACACGTAACAAAACACATAAAGAATCTGAATGCTGAAAATTATAAAATGCTAATAAAAGAAATCAAAGAAGACCTAATTAGGTAGAGCGACATAATATGTTCATAAATTAGAAGACTTAGTAAGGTATCAATTCTCTCCAAATTGATCTATAGGTTTAATGCAATTCTTATCAAAATCCCAGCAAGATTTTTTTTTATAGACATAGACAATCTTACTGTAAAATGTATATGGAAAGGCATAGTACCTAGAATAGCTAAAACACTCTTGACAAAGAGGGATAAAGTAAGAAGAATCATTCTGCTTGATAATAAGGCGGACAACGTAGCTACAGTGATCATGCTGGGTCATATTGGTGGAGGGATAGACATGTCAGTCAGTGGAACAGAACAGAGAACCCAGGAAGGGCCCACACAAATATGCCCAACTGATTTTTGACACAGGCACAAAAGCAATTCGATGCAGGAAGGCTAGTCTTTTCAACAGAAGGTGCTAGAGCAATTGAACGTCCACAAGCAGAAACAAGCTAACAACACAGAAAACTAAAATCTTAATCTCATACCTTTAAGATAGAAAAGGGACTTAAATATAACATGTAAATTACAAAATTGTTAGGAAATAAAAAACCAAAATCTGTGGGATTTAGTCTAGGTAGCATTTTTGACCTTGACACCAGTTTCCATAAAAGCAAAATTTGATAAATTAGACTTCACAAAATTTAAAGCTTTTGCTCTGTGAAAGACCCTGTTAAACTAATAAAAAGAAAAGATATGCACTGGAATAAAATATTTGCAAGTCACATATCTAGCATTGGACTAGTATATAGAATAAAGGACTCTCAAAACTCAATAATAAAAACTATAAAATGGGCAAAAGACACAAATAGACATTTCACTGAAGATATACAGATAGCAAATAACCATAAGAAAATCTTTCAACATCATTAGCTGCTAGAAGAATGCAAATTAACAGGACATCAAGATACTGCTGCACTCCTACTAAATACTTTAAAAAATAGTGAGAACATAAAAAACGATGAGGATGCCGAGCAACTGGATCACCCATACATTGCTGGTGGGAATGTAAAATGATACAGTCACTCTGGAAAACAGCTTAGTGGTTTGTTATAAAACTAAACATGTAACTAACCCTACAACCCAGCAATTGCACTCTTGGATATTTATCCCAGAGAAATGAAAACGATGTTGATAGAAAATGCACACAGCCACTCTTTAATGGGTAAAATGATTCATGGTATATCCATATCATGGAATACTACTCAAAAAAAAAAAAGAACAATTGATACACAATTTGGATGAATCTCAAGAAAATTACCGTGAATGAGAAAAAGCCAATCACAAAAGATCATATACTATATGATTCTATTTATGTAACTTTCTTGAAATAACCAATTTATAGAAAAGGTATTAGTAGTAAGGGTCAGGGAGGGTCATGAGAGGAAAGTGCTTATAAAATGACAACATGAGAGATTCTTGTGGTGATGGAATTGCTTTGTATCTTGACTGTACTTGTAGATATACAAACATACACATATGATAAAATTCCATAGAATTAAATACACAAATGAGTACAAGTAAAACTGGGGAAATCTGAATAAAAGCAGGGGATTATGTTAATACCCCAGGCATGATATTGGCTACAGGTGCAAATTATTACTGTAGAGGAACATTGAGTAACATTTATTAAGATCTCTCTGTATTTTTATAATTGCATGGGAATCTTCAGTTAGCTCTTAATTTTAAGAAGCTCTTGCAAAAAAAACAGAAACAATATAAACCTCATGGTTCCCTGTTGCCTACAGATTCGAAGTTCAAATTCTTTAGGTTCATATTCCCAGCTCCCTCCAAACAGACCCCAAATTCCCTTCCCAGTCTTACCTTCCATGAGTCTTCTACACATGTAAGCTTAAAAATTATATTCTTGGGAGTTCCTATATCTGCTTTTCCACTCAGCTCATGCCCTAAACCCTGTCCCCTCAACCCTACTTTCTTCCAAGGTTCACCTCCAAATGGCACCTCCAGCTGGAGGGAATTTCTCCCTCTGGGCTCTCAAGCACCTTTTCACCTTGTGATGAAGTTTTGCATGTACTATTTTTCATTTTCCACAAAGCTATGAGCTTTTCTTAGACAGAACTGAGTGTCTATGTTTGAAATAAGATTAATTGACTTATTTGTGTAAAATTCAAGTAGGGTATGGCTTGTGCAGTGTGAATGAGCTAACATTTATTTGAGTGTTTGCCATGATCCAGGCAATGTTCTAATAATTTTACATGTGGAGACTACTTCCATTTCACAACCGGGAGGCTGGGCACAGAGGGATTAACCAAGCAGTAGAGGCTAAGTTCCACAAGTCTGCCTAGCTCCAGGGCTCAGGCATTTTACACCATCCTGCGTCTCTAGTAGAGACAGGTGGTGATGTTCAGAATTATAATTTTGGGTCTGTTTTCTTTCAGTTTTTTTCTTGGCTTCTCCCCCTACTATACCCTCTGTAGTAAATTTATCTCCTTCACAAGGAGAGAGTATCTTTTTTACAATTTTGATTTCCAAGATCAGGATTGCTTTAGAATCCCCTTCCTTACCCCATGCAGGCATCTTCTCCCATTCCTGCCACTTTTGTTACCAGCCTGCCTGCTTTCTCCTAGCACCCTGCTCCTACAAACAGCCCCTTGTTCACAGAGATATCATCTCCTACCTTATAGATAAAGGAGACCACCAGATAAAACTCCACCGGCCCCTGGCCCACATCTATCCTTCAGCATTTTCTCTTTTCTCAGGCTAATTCCTTCACCTGAGCCCTGGTGTGCTTTTCAACTCTCAGCTGTACTGGAATCACCTGGGGTACTCATTAAATATACCAACCCAACTTATACAATGTTACATGTCAAATTTATTCAATAAAAAATTACCCAACCCATATTTATAGAATCAGAGTCTCATAGGTGAGACTTGAATTTTAACAAGCCCCCTCAAGTGAATCTGATGCAGAAGAAAGCTTGAAAATATTCCCTTAGAACCTTACTCAACCAATGACTCATCTCTAACCTCTCTTGAGCTCACACTCCATTGGATTCTTTCTCTCAGCCTGCAAATATACTCAGATCTCTTCTATCCTAATAATAAGAGGCCCTAATGTTGTGGTATGTGCTCCTATACATTGTTTTCCTCTGGTATCTTTTTTTCACCATGGTTAGACTGGTTTTTAGGAGGAAGATCCCAGATGAAAAAAAAACATTTTCATTATATAATATTCAGAGTACATACTATCAACATTATTTTGGTATTGTAAGTAAAAGCTGTGGGGAAGTTGGGGTTCCTGTGGCCAGGATCCTCACTGAACTTAAACCACCTGATGATGTAACTGGCCTCTTGCTAGGCTACTGCTTCCACACCTTTAGGCAATAAGCTATTACTGTGCTATATAGAGAGCTTGGCCCCGTGCTCTGGGCAGAGACAGATCTACTGCCAGGAGAACAAGCCAGATAATAAACCCTTTCACCCCAAAGAACGTTTTGCTGTCAATTTCTTTGGTCGCATTGACTCCATAGCGAACTTGCCTGGGGCTGAAACCCATTGGCAAAACAAAGCTCATCACCAAACTAAAGGTCATCTAGATTTTCTTCTATGTTATCTTCTAGGAGTTTTATAATTTTGCATTTTACATTTAGGTCTATGATCCATTTGAGTTAATTTTTGTGAAAGGTATAAAGTCTGTGTCTACATTCATTTTTTTGCATATGGGTGTCCAATTTTTCCAACACCATTTGTTGAAAAAGAAAAACTTTCCTTTCTCCACTGAACTATCTTTGCTCCTCTGTCAAAGATCAGTTGACTATACATTATTTAGCAGTAAAGAGGAATGAAGAACTGATACATGCTAAAACATGGATGAACCTTGAAATCATTAAATATATGGCAGAGCCAGTCACAAAAGATCATATTATAAGGTTTCACTTTTATGTAATGTCCAGATAGGCAAAACTATAAATAACAGAAAAATAGATCAGTTGTTGCCTAGGGCTGGGAGGGTTGGGAGGAAATGGGTATGTTACTTTTTGGACTGATGGAAATGTTCTAAAATTAATACTGGTGGTAATTACACTCTGTGAATACACTAAGAACCATTGAATTGTGTACTTTAAATGAATAAATTGTATGGCATGTGAATTATATCTCAATAAACTTGTAAAAAAGAAGATCAGTTGACTATAATTGTGTTGATTTATTTCTAGGCTCTCTAGTTCTAGTCATCTACGTGTCTATTCTTTTGCTAGTACCATGTTGTGTTGATCACTATAGCTTTATAGTAAGTTTTGAGGTCAGGTAATGTCAGTCCTCCCACTTTGTTCTTCAGTACTGTGTTTGCTATTTGGGGTTTTTTGCCTTTCCATATAAACTTTAGAATCACTTTGTTGATTCCATGAAAAAGCTGCTCATATTTTGATCAGATCACATGGGATCTATAAACCAAGTTGAGAGGAACTGACATCTTAACAATATTGAGTCCTCCAAATCATGAACAAAAACTTTCTCCCCATTTATTTAGATCTTTGATTTCTTTCATTTTAGTTTCAGATTCCTCTGAATATAAATCCAATAAAGATTTTGGCAAATTTTAACCTATTTCAAGTTTTTTGATGCTAATGTAAATGGTACTGTGTTATTAATTTTAAATTCCAATGCTCACTGTTGGTATAAAGGAAAGAAATTGATTTTGTACACTTACCTGGTATCCTGTGACCTTACCATAGTCATTTATTAGTTTCAGAGGGTTTTTTATTTGTCAATTCTTTGGGATTTTCTACATAAGCAATCATTGTAACCTATAGACAAAGACAGTTTTATTTCTTCCTTCCCAATCTGTATACCTTTTGCTTATTATTATTTAAAAAAATATTTCTTTCTATTGTCCCTATTAGTGGGCATAGAAAATTTACTGTTTCCTATGATCCAGGCACTGTTCCGAGTGTTTTATATTTATTTACTCATTAAATACTGTGTATTCAGTTACATGAACTCTATAAAGTAGGTACCATTATTATCCCAATTTTATAGATGAAGAGGCAAGATAAAGGCGTTATACAAATTGCCTAAAACAGAAATATCTAAAGAATGTCAATACTTTGGTATTAAAATTTTCTCTCTTTAATCTGGGCAAAACACAAAAATTCATTGCAAACTATGGTTCCCAGGTTTTATTTCATAAAATATGGTAATCAAACCTATTCATCTAGCCCCAATCTTTCCCTGGAGTTCTATTGCCATTGCTCCAACTGAGTACTAGAAATAGTCTCCTGTATGTCCCACAGGCATTTCCAACTCAACATGCTGAAAGTCATACTCATGATTTTCTCCTCCAGTCTTGTTTACCCTCCTATGTTTCTTTTTCATTGTTATTTTTTCTTCTTACCTTTTGACCCTCTTTACCCATTTCTCCCACCCTGCCTCTGGCAATCACCAATCTATTCTCTGTATCTATGGGCTTGCTTTTTTTTTTTTTTTTAAGATTCCACATAAAAGGCAGAGCAAATAGTATTTATTTTTTTCTGTTTTACTTAGCATAATGCCCTTAAGGTCCATCCATATTTTAGTATATGGCAAAATTTCATTCATACATTTTACCTTTTGTTTTCCTTTTTCTTTTTATTGCACTAGCTAGGACTTTTAGTTCAATGTTGATTAGGTGTGATGAGAGGGGACATCCCAGTTTTAGGAGAAAAGCATATGGTTTTTCATTCTTAACAATGATGTTAAGTGTAGGTTTTTTACAGATGTTCTATATCAAGTTGAAGAAATTCCTCTCTATTTCCATTATGCTGAGAATTTTAAAAATCATAAAAACGTATTGCATTTTGTCAACTGCTTTTTCTGCATCAGTTGTTATGATGTGAGTTTTTTCCTTTAACCTGTTGATGTGGATTACAATGATTGATTTTTGAATGTTAATACAACCTTACATACCTGGGATAAATCCTACTTGGTTATGATACATAATTCACTTTTATACATTGTTGGATTCAAAATGGTAATATTTTCTTGAGGATTTTTACATCTATGATTATAAGGGATATTGATCTATAGTTTTTCTTTCTTATAATGTCTTTATCTGGTTTTGGTAGTAGGGTAATGTTGTCCTCATAGAATGAGTTTAGGAGGTTTTCCTGTGTTTCTATTTTCTGAAACAGGTTGTAAAGAATTGGTGTTAATTCTTCCTTAAGTGTTTGGTAGAATTAGCCAGTGGAACTAGCTGGATCTTGTGGGGTTTTTATTGAATATTATTAATTATTGATTCACTTTCTTAAAAGTTATAGCCTTATTCAGATTATCAGTTTATCCCTGTGTGAGCTTTTGCACTTTGGGTCTTTCAAGGAATTTATCTACAAACTGTCAAATCTGTGGACATAGAGGTGTTCATTGTATTCCTTCATTAACCTTTCAGTGTCTGTTGTATCATAAAGATGAGTTCTATTTCATTTTGAATACTGGTAATTTGTGTCTTCTTTTTTTCTTCATGAGCCAGTATAAAGGTTTATCAGTTTTATTGATTTTTTCCAAAGAACCAGTTTTTTTGTTTCATTGATTTTGTTTTCCAGTTAATTTCATTGATTTCTGTTTCAATTTTTATTATTTCCTTCCAGTCACTTGTTTTAGCCTTAAATTGTTCTTTCTCCAGTTTTCTAAGGGAAAGCTTAGATTATTGATTTTAGATTTTTCTTCTTTCTAATGTTAACATAGTTAGAGATTTTAGAGATGGAGTTAACGTGGACATTCCATGTTATAAATTTCCCCCTAAAGGCACTGCTTTCACTGCATATAACAAAAACTATGCTGTTAAATCTCTGAATATTTGGAATTTTTTTTTACCTATCATTCTGTTATTGATTTTGTTTTATTCTACTGTAGTGTAAAAACATACTTTGCATGAATTCTAGTCTATTAAACTTGCTCAGGTGTGTTTTATAGCCCCAAATGTGTTTGTCCTGGTAAATGCTCCATATGAGTTTGAAAAAAATGTGTATGCTGCTCTTGTTAGATGAAGTATTTTATAAATGTCAATTAGATTTACTGATTAAATGCTGTCAGTGTAACTGTATTATTACTCATGTTCTGCCTGCTGAATCTGTTAATTACTGAAGGGGTATTTAAGTGTCCAATTATAATAATGAACTTGTCTATTTCTCCTTGAAGTTCTGTTGGTTTTTGCCTCATGTTTTTGATGTTCTGTTGTTAGATACATACACATTAAGCACTGCTATATCTTTTTGGAGAATTAATTCTTTTATCATTATGTAACCACCCTTTTTATCCCTGGTAATTTCCTTTGTTATGAAGTCTGATTTGCCTAAAATTAATATAGCTACTCCAGCTCTCTCTTGATTAGTATTATTATAGTATCCTTCTCCATGCCTTTACTTCTAACCTATCTGTGTCTTTATAATTAAAATGGGTTCCTTGTAAAAATATATATAGCTGGGTCTTCCTCTTTACCCTGACAATGTCTGTCTTTTAATCAGTGTATTTAGACCATTTACTTTTAATGTGATTACTGATGTATTTGGTTTAATATCTACCATGTTTACAACTGTATTCTATTCATTGTACTTGTACTTTATTTTTTTCCCTCTTTTTCTGCCTTCTCTGGTTTTGACTCAGCATTTTATATAATTCCACCTTCTCTCCTCTCTTAGCCTATCAATTTGCAGTATACATTTATGACTAATTTAAGTCCACTTTCAAATAGCACTACACACTTTACATGTAATGCAGGTACCTTATAATATAGTGTTCTAAGTCCATCCCCCCATCCCTTATAACATTAATGCCATTCATTTCACTCATTCATATCCTGTAATCACCTAATACATCATTACTACTATTACTTTAAACAGTTATCTATTAGGTCAATTAATAAGAAAAATAAATTTTTTTACCTTCATTTATTCTATTTCTAATACTCTTCCATTCTTTATTTAAATCTGAGTTCTAAGGAAATGTTTTATAGAGAACATGCTATCTGGAGAGAAACCTTGGAGAGAGAAGAGGACATTGGAGAAAAGACATTCGAGATGGAAAAATGAGACCAAGAGGGCAGAGAGCCAAGAAATCATCCGTGGACGAAACAGTAGTTGAGTTGGAATCCATCTGAGAAATCATCGTGGTTTAATGACCTCATTTCCTAGGTGAGTAATTTGCCAAAAATTACACAGCCAGAAAGTTGTAGAATGGAGATTCAAAACCAGGAAGAGTGACTTCAGCACCTGCTAACCAAGAAGGAGGTTAAGACCTGTTCAGGATGGCCCAGCCAAGTGGACGGGGCTGGGATAAGGCCTTAGTTCCTGCTGCCCAAATCCTCCCTCAGGTGAACATCCTGAAACGTAATTAACGCTTAGAAATCCTATGAGGATTTTAGAGATGGAGTTAACATAGTCTTCTGGGGAAAAGGAAAAAAGGTCCCATAGAAATCAGAAATGATATATTCTCAGGAGGTAGAGATTTGTAGACTAAAATGAATTACAGCTTTGAATAAGCTGCCAGCATAGTCTTAATGAACTGATCCAGAACCCTTCTTTGGAAACGTCCCTAGATGATCAGGCATGTGTAAGTGAATATTTATACTTTAGATCCAAGGGAATACACCAACCAAGTGAAGTATCCTCGAGGAGGGGCTGGTGGGAGCAGGGTCAGACACCATGATGGGACAGGCGGGGAGGGTTTTTCTTTCCATGACGTTCACCTTGGAGTATTATGTAGCAATCACAAGTAAAAGACTATATGTTCACATAACAATAAGAATGAGTGTTAAAAACATAGTGCTACTGAAAAAAGAAAACGGAATGAGATATGTGACACCTCACCATTTATATAAATTAAGGACTTTTCTCACAAAACAGAATTATACATTTTTGCAGAAACACATACATACAAGATATATATTAAACACATTAGAACAGTTGTCTATGGGGGAGGCAAGGAAAGACACAGGATATATATATGATCTACATATTTATATTTATTATACACACGACTTATATGAGGATATAATATATGTGGATATTTATATATATCTGTGGATGTCTCTGTGTGTGTGTTACAAACCCAAACAATGACAAGGTGCCTAAGAGTAGCATCTGTAAATGGTTCACTTACTTCCTGGTATATAGTTGGCAAACAATGTTTCTGAATGAACAGCTTCATCTCTGATGTTCTGAACATGACCTGCCAGACAGAGCTAAGCCCTTTCTTCCCAACAATTCCCTTGCCTCTGCTCCCAGTTCTCTCTTTGCCACTTTGGTCTCTTAAAATGGCAGCAAAGAACTGCCTAGAAAGAGAGGAATAATTATTGAAGAGTGAAAATAATTATACCCATTAAAAACAAGAAGCATATTTCATGCCCCTTTTAAATATAAGAATTTAGTTTTCCAATGTATTCTGAGTATTTCCACATAACAGTGTTTTCACTATAAAATAGTCACTAGCTAAATGAAAATATTTCTTTGTGCAAGTCAGTAACAGAAATCAGCTTTGCCCCATTGTATCATTTCAGCAGGACCCTGGTTGCTATGGTGAAACATAATGGTATATGCTCCTTCTGTCACTGTTTTAAATCCTATTTCTACCAGTAAAATTGAATTCTACAAGTCTGATTTTTCAAAAGTGTTTTTAAATTTGATAATAGTTTTAGATTTACAGAATTCTTGCAAAGATAGTAAAGAGAGTTCTCATATTAAATGTCTCACAGCTGGTTTCCCCTATTACTAATATTTTATGTTACTATGGCACAATTGTCACAACTAATGAACCAATGCTGATACACAATTATGAATTCAAGTCCACCTGTTATTCATTTGCCTGCTAAGAGGGCCTCAGTCTTTTCTTTCAAGACCTTCAACTGATTGGATAAAGCCTACCCGCATTGTGGAGGGTAATATGCTTTACTCAAAGTCTATTGATTTAATGTTAATCACATCTAAAAAAATATCTTCATAGAAACATTTAGGCTTGTGTTTGACCAAACAACTGAGTACCAATGGCCTAGTCAAGTTGACACATAAAATTAACCATCACATGTAGTTTAGACAAATAACCCACAGCCAGTTTCCCTTATATCAATATCTTAAATTAACGTGGAATATTTGTCACAATAAATGAACCCATATCAATACATGATTATTAACTCAAGTCCATTCTTTATTCAGATTATCTTTTTCTTTTCTAATGCCCTTTTTATGTCGCAGTATCCTGTCTGGGTCACCACATTATATTTAGCTACCAGGTCTCCTTAGTTTCCTCTTGGTTGTGATAATTTATTAGACTTTCCCTGGTTTTCATGACCTGGACTGTTTTGAGGAGTGCTGGACAGATATTTTGCAGAGTGATGTTTTTCTCGTAGTTCAACTGGAGGAATGTTTTGGGAGGAAGCTCACAGATCCCTAGTGTCAGACCCCTCCCACCACCTCCAGGGATGTGACTTGTCACCACTGACATTACCCCTGACCACCTGGAGGAGACAGTGTTTGTCAGGTTCCTTCACTGCAAAGTTCTTCCTCTTCTTCCTTCTCATACTACCCTTCAACACTGCTTTAAAAATTTAAGACTATTAAGATTCCAGAGACTTGTGTTAAAGAATGAAGCCTTTACAATTAACAAAAGAATTTTTAGAAAAGAACAAGAGATGTTTCCTTCTGACTCATGAAGACTGAGCAAAGAATCCGATGTGAAAGTTTTAAATTGATGAGTTTCATAAGAATATTGCTTTTCTGTACAATATGGAGGCATGTGACTCTGTGTAACTGTCAGTTGGTTCTGCTCTTTGCTAATGCACACTTGTCCTTGCACACATAACGTGGGACTAATGTATCATATCACAATAATAACATAAGAATCCAATAGAGATAAACAAAGGACTGTGAGAGTGCTGGAGTAAAGAAAAATTCCTACATGGCAACTTGAGGACAGCTTCATGGCGGGCACGACATATGAGTGTGGTTTTAACAGGCAAAGGAGGCTGAAGGAATTTCACATGCATCAGCATGGTTAGGAGAGGACATGAAATAAGAGATGGAAAGGTCTGATGTGTGAGAACAAATAGAACTTTTGTGCCAGGCAGAAGAGTTTGTACCTTATTCTGTAAGTATAGGTGTGGGAACACTGACATTTTTGGGTCAGGAGAGTAATATGATGATCAGATCAGAGTTTTAGAAAAATAACTTGTCAACTATCTAAAGGAAACTGGAAAGAAAAGAGCTTAGAAAGAGGAAAAAAGGGGGCTATTATAAGACGCTGTGAAAGGATAAAAAAATAAAGAAGATGTTAGTGGAAATAAAGGACTAGTAAAATTGTAGAGGCCAAATAAGCAGGACTTGGGTCCAGTACTGCACCTAACAGTAGCAGCGATGTTACTTGAATGCTCCCCAAACCCATTTCTTCTTCTTCCTGGCCACCCAGCTGGACTACAGTCTCCAGCCTCCCTTGCACATGGGGTCCTGTGTGAATGAGTTCCATGTAAACAAAGCATTCTGGATGAAAGTCATGTATGACACATCCAGGCCTATCCTCTAGGCTCTCTCTCTCTCTTCCTCTTTTGCCATCAGATTGCAATGGAGAGAACTCCCAGGACCACTTTGAGAGCCATGCATTGAAGGTGGTAGAACCATGGGATAGAAGGAGTTGTTTCTGGAATCACTGCTTCAAGGAAAACCACCCAAACCATCCAGCTTGCTAGACTGTAAGACAAGAGAGAAGTAAACTGCCTTCTTGTTGAGCCACTACATGCTTGAGCCTGTCTGCAATCACAGGATAGTTTAGGTTTCCAGAACCAAATTAGACACTGGGACTTTAAAGTGGGTGACCCCATAACAGAAAATGAAAGCATATGACTTTGGCTTTGATATTGGAGATATCAGATTTTGGAGTCTGGAAGGCTAGAGAGGGCTATTGTGCTAGGGCTAAATATCTGATGAGACTGTTACCTGAGTCACTGTGCAAGGGACTGGAGTGTACACAGGTAAACATTCACAGGAAGCCTGCATGCTTCAATGGCTCCAGAATTACTGATTTAAAGGGTCTGATAGGCAGGCAGTCATTGGGTTGGTGTGAGGCATGAACTGTTTATTACAGAATTTTACATTAAATGTAGAAAATACCAATTGTCTTCATCTAGGAATGGGATGGGAAAGGCAACAGAATTATAAGGGCCTAAAGCATACCTGGAAAGCCCTCTGGGCTGCCATGTGTTTGGGGAGGTGGTCTTCTCAGCTTCTCACCCTCTCGGAGCTGGACCGCACCTCACAAATGCCTCACTCAGACCTTTAGCTTCCAGGGCAACTTGCTCTTGAGCAGGGAGGTGGCAGATCTGGATCTGGGCCGAGGGCCAGGGACTCTGGGAAGGACAATAGCCCTGCTTCTAGCACTCCATAGGTCCGGGGAACCCAGAAACATCTCTCGGCTTACAAGTGTGCACTATTCTGCTTGGGTTCCCCGAAGAGTTAAGCAGGAGGTATGGGTGAGGACACTGAGGCCTAGAGATAAAGCAACCCATTCAAGATCACATAGCTGCTTCTCTATTTTAAATGGTTTGCTAGCATGATGTAGCAAATTGGAAGCAAACTTTAGATTTACTAGAACTCATGAAATCTAAAAGGCTGAAAGGGAAGTGATAGTGTCTATACTACAATCTGGTCCAACTTCCATTTACAGATGAAAGCACTGAGGCCCACACAGAGAGGCAGCAGCGCCCACTGTGCCCCAGGACTCGCTATGTGCCGTGTGCCTGGTGCCCTTCAAAGAGCTTTCCATGTATGAATTCATTTTCTGCTCACAACAATCCTTAGAGAAGTACTAGCATCTCCATTTTGCAGGTGGAAAAAGAAGAAAAAAAAAACAGGCAAGGAGTGAGCAAGTGACTTCAGGAAGGCAAGTAACTTGTCTAAAGTCACACATCTAGTAAGCGACAGAGCCAAGATTCAAAGCCATGTAGTCTGCCTCTAGAGTCTGTGTCTGCAGCCACTGTGTTACCAACTGTGAAACCAGTGAGCACTTACTGGACCTTGCATTTCCAGGTGGCTGAAGCCTTCTTATTCCCACGTACTGTCTTCCTCTTGCCTGCGGGACAGAGCTCAAGCTCAGGACGCACTGACCCGACACGCACAGAACTACACGGTCAGGCCCAGCCTCACTCCCAGCTTCTTTCCACACCGGATGCCTCAACTGACCTAAACCCGGCCAGCCCTGCCCTTTTCCATATCTGTGAACAGCTCTGTGGCCAAGTAGGGAGCATGTCCTGAAGAGCTAGACAGAGCTGTGTTTGAATTCTTGCTCTGCAATTTATTGTCTAATGAATAACTTTGGGCAAGTACATAATAATATGTCTCTACTAGGATTATCATGAGGAATCAGTGAAATAAAGTATATGAAGTGTTTAACATAGTGTGTGGCACATAATAGGTACTTCAAGAACAGGAAAAAATACTGATCTGTGAAATTCCAGTATTTCCAGCTTCAAAAATCTTGTAGATGGCTTTTCATACCCATAAGTGGCTGACAAATCGTCTTCAGTCCATGCATTCTGATTTAGGGAAGAAAAGAGAGTCAATACGTAGCCATTGGAGGGCGCAGGAAAGAGCACTGCAGCGGCCTGGAAGGGTCAGGAAAGCCTCTGGGAAGAAGCTGCACTGAATTCAGCCTTGGAGGCAGAACGGATTCATCCAGGTAGAAATGAGGAGGCCAGGTATGGACAAAATGCTTAAAGGCAAGAAGCACACAGTATTTTCTGATGTTGCTTTTTGTTTAGTTAATATAGGCACCACCGAGGGGATCAGGGGGAGGTATGTTTGAAAAGGTAGCTTGAAGGAAGATTATAAAGATCTTGAAATCCAGGCGAGGTAGTATGAGATTTCTCCCTCCCTCCTTTTCTCTTAAAACAAAAGGACAGCAAAAGCAATAGCAAAGACAAAACGCCACAGAGGAAAACCGCCCAGTTACTAAACTGCCCTCAGATTAAAAATTAAAACCCAAATCTCAGCCTCCCACATGTAGACGTGAGAGCCTGTGGCCACCCA
The DNA here is from genome assembly GCA_032199065.1 of Smutsia gigantea. Classification (NCBI taxonomy): domain Eukaryota; kingdom Metazoa; phylum Chordata; class Mammalia; order Pholidota; family Manidae; genus Smutsia; species Smutsia gigantea. Next base: position 62,126 of record JAVSCE010013605.1, on the reverse strand, counting down.
AGTGTTGTGGCAAGTGCATTTCTCCTGACAAAGATCTCCAGGGCTGCATCCCCTCAGGGCAAATCAGCAATTTGCAGTTTTTTGTTGCTAAAGACATTTCTATTCTGCTGTTAGCTTGGTCAGCACTCAAAGGCTTGCCCTCATCTAGGCCAAGATGAAGACAGAAGCATTAGTGGGACCAGAGGAGGGGTAGGCTGGGTAGGAACCAGCAACAGCCTCACAGGCAAGGACAGAGTGTGCTTGAATACCAGCAAGACTCGGCCTCGTCTATCTACATTTGGGGTGTTGGGAAGTTAGCAAGCCCCCATCCTTTCCCTCTCCTTCACTTCTTCCTATGGGACGGTAAGGTTGCTCTTCTTGGTGGGGCTGGAGAAGGGTCGCAGACAGGCTATCTGCACACAGGACAGAGACATTTTCTCACTGCTTCTGCCTTACCGTGGGAAGAACAGTTGGATCCCAGCCCAGACAGCCATGCCTCTCTTTCTCCAGAATTCGTGGGTTGGAGGCAGGCTGCCCACCCTCATGTGTCTGCGCTGTAGCCCCAGTTGCAGGTCTGGACTTGTTCAAGGTTGTGCCCTTTTGAAGGTCAATTGGTTGCAGGTCCACTTTAAGTACTCCACATGACCACCAATAAAACTGCTATTTTCATCTCTGTCTAACTGTAAATACAGCTACTTAAAAACTGATCCCAAACCAGAGAGGTCCTAGTATCCAAAAGAGGTGGAGAGGGCCTTGAAAATGACCCAGCTCAAGCCCCTTTTTGCACAGGGAGAAAGCTCAGAATGGGCCAGCCCCCGCCTCCCTGACCTCCTAGGTGCTGGGGCTGCCGAAGGCCACTCCACCCCCTGGTCCTGCCGCTTCAAGCCCTGTCGGAGCCGTGGGAGCCGCGCGAGCTGGCCCTGCACCAGGCCTCACTGTGTCTCGGCTTTGTCCAGGAGACCCCTTGCCCCAGCTGGCTCTGTGCCCATTGTTTCCATGTACTCAGGAACACTTGAGTCTCCCTTCCCCGGGCATGCTGACACCCTTTGCTTTGCTGGGGGCATGATCGCCAGTGTCTGCGGATATGTTCCTGTACTGGATCCGACCCCAGTGGAGGGGAAACGGAATACGGGTCCCCTGCCTTCCTGTCCAGCACTCTTTCTGCCCACACGTGGTGGGTACTCACTGAATTACATATTTGGACCTCTCTTAATACTGGACTTTATTAAACAAAACAATAGTTTTATCTCACCATGTAATTCAGAGAATGTTGTTAGGGAAACCAAAGAGAACAGGTTTAATTTGGAAATCCTGTAATTGCTCTAAATCAGCAGTACTTCGTGCACTTGCCTCAAAAGGCGTTGGGCTGTGCTGACTGGAGCAGGTGAGGAGGGAACGATCCACAGGGTGGCTCCCGCTGCAGTACCTTCACTCTCCTCATCAAGTGTTTTTTCCCCTACTTTGCCTAAAAAGCTACAGAGATTAAAGTGGGAATCAGAGGGGATGCCGTGGTATCTTTCTAATGTACCCAGAAAGCTAGTAAGACCAAAGAATGCTGTCGCCTTCCTCTCAGTAATGCAGGCGTCAGAGCAGGGTGGCTGGGGGCAGCACAGATACTGGGGGAGAGAGGTTAAACGAGTCTGCAGGGGCTCTGTATTTTAAAATGGATTCAAAATCCTAAAATTATAATTCCTGGAGTACTACTAACTCCAAATTAGGAGACAAACTATTTGGGAAGTTTCATCACCAGAAAATACCAGGGGGAGCTCAAGGTAAGGTCATGGCATAAGATCTGGACGAGAGGCTGGCATCATCGCGGCCGAGCCTTTTCTTGCTCCACACCTGCATTCAGAGGGTCACCCACACTCTGCTCTTGGACATTTCCAATAAAGGAAAATCACATTCCTTCCGAAGGCAGCCAATTCTCTTTGAAACAGCCCAGATTGTTAGAGAATCTGCCTTATCTTAGTAAAAAACAGGGAGACAGGGTGGGTTGTACTTTCCTTGATGCAGTTGACTGGCTGAGCTCAGAGAGGCTCTTTTATGAGCCCAAGACACATTTTCCCTCTGTCATGTGCCCACCATGGAGCAAGGCATACTGGCTCCAGGGCCCAGGACTATCCAGATAGTCGGGGCTCCAACCTCCAGGCAGAAGGGAAAAGCAGTAGGGAAAAGAGCTGAACATTCCTTGATGCAGTGCTTGGTTAAGAGCAAAGAGAGTAGCCTCTGTCTTTCAGAGCCTGTGATGTTTCTCACTGTGATAAAAACCACAATCAAAGTGCAGACCCTGTTGCCCAGGGTACATGTCATGTGAAGCATTTCTTTATACAATGCCAGGAGCAGCGGAGGAGGACTCTATGTTCCAGATGAGGCCAGGTATGCTAAGTCTGGTGGGGTCATTGCCCTCTCTTTTGGAAACACCACAGTTCTATGAACGCAGCTGAACTTCATATTAGCTCAGGGCAGCTGCATCCCCCTGGTGACTCGGGTTGAACACTACACAATCAGTAAAAGCCCCCAGGCAGTTTCTCCTTTGTTGATGTGACATCAGTGGCCCCTAGCCCCAGCTCTATTAGGGTTGTAGATGTCCAGGACCCTTTCTAGCTCCTTGTTTGCTTTTGTTGTCAGGTTCATGAGTTCACCTTCAGCATTTTAAACTGCAGAATTGCAGGGGCTGCAACCTCCTGTCCTGGTTCTTCAGTGCCTCTCCTGGTCCTCAAGGCCCCAAGAGGTCACTGCCTGTGGATAATCGATCATCTGTGTGGTCCAGTTCTCTTCAGTGTTAGTTTATCCAGTCCAGAATGCTTAATGAAGTTAAATGTCTAACCTTTATCAATGTCTGCTCTCTCTTTCCAACTCCTTGACAAAAAGTTGGAGGAAAGGCAGGAGCTGAGTTCTGCTCTTTCTCTGATCTGTCGAAGCATTGTAATTAGTTTATCTGATGATATAATACCCTTTTGAGAGGTTAATAGTTTGGAATTTCGGAAAAGACTTCCAACCTGAGTGTTTATGTTTTGCCCTTTTACTTTGGTTAGTACGCCTGGGGTTTGTGCCACTTAATCTTTTTAACCAAGAGTTATAGGGTCTATAAAAATGGACACATTTGCTAAATTCTCATTAATTTCAGTTACTCTCATGGGAAGTCTAGTTTTGTGTGCCACAAAGCCACAACCAAGTTTGCCTCATTGTAGAGAAAGAATCCAGGAAGACGTGAGTGGTCTTGAGTGGCAAGTTTGCAAATTCTAAGCTAGAAACAATGGCAGAAGTCACGGTCAAGAGGCTCTTGGCTCTCCATGAAGTACAAATCCTAGATGAAAAAGGGGTCCTAACTTTCCCTCTGAACTCCACTCAAGGTTTACTAGGAAACTGACTGCCATGTAAATTTGGGAAATCCAGAAAGGACATATTTTTTGGAATGTGGGGGATGTGAGTAACCTCACCCATAGAGTAAGAAATCAGAATGTGTCTGACCGAAGGAAGTAGTGGTGGAAAGACAGGACTGGGTTCTGAGACTGCATCTATGGAAAATGTTATCGGTGCTATACATTGATAGAGGAATACACAAACACTTTTAGTAGGAAAGAGGAAGAAAGGAAGAAATGCCTTTGGCCCCAAGTAGGAAGGAACGTGGGCTGGGTGTTGAGGTACCAGGGATGGGAGAGGAGAAAAGATGGTAATATATGATCCTTTTTCTATTTTTTTCCTTTCCGAATAATGACCTCAAACTTAACATTGGTCATTGCAGTCAAAGTGTTGCTATATACAAAACCAAGTACATGGCTTTGAAATTCCAGAATTCCTTCGTGCAGATTTTTCCTCGGAAGAATCCCAGCTAACAATGACTAACAGTCCCTCCCACAGCACTGTGCTGTATTTAAAATATAGATACATCAATCTATATACACTTTTGAGAGGTTCATTAAGAGCCACTTAGAACCATTCATGAAGGGATAACGCTAAGCAAGGCGGACTGCCCAACAGGCCACGAGCAGGGTAGGGCTGAGTGCTCCCAGAGCAATGCTAAGTGTAGGTGGACAGGGCGGCTGCAAAGAGAGCCTAAGGAAGTCCCGAAAGTGTGCGTGGAAGATAGCATCCTCAGATTCCTGAGCTTCGTGTGACCTCTGCAGCCTGACTGTACCAAGGGCAGTTTGGAGGATAAAGGTAGCACTGGGGCAAGAGTTAAAACTCCAGGCCTATACATTCAAAGAAACAAAAAAATTCCTAGAAAAATATTGCCTATAAAAGTAACCGAAGAAAAAATAGAAAATGTAAATAGCTTTACAGTCATAAAATAAATTGAAACAGTAGTGCAAAATCATCCTGCAAAGAAAATAAAAGGTCCAGATGGTTTTGCTGGCATATGATTATCTCATTAAATCAAACACCAAATATCCAAGAAGACCTAAGACATTTTGAAGTCAAGCAAGATGAAGGAGCTTGACTAGATTACATGACTTCCTAAAAAGCTAAAGTAATTAAAACAGGGTGGTTTTGTGGTCAGGACAGTCAAACTGGTCAAAGAACAGACTGGAGAAATAAACTACATACATATGATAAGTTGCTAGATGGAGAATGTGACAGATTATGGGTGAACCATTCAATAATGGTGCTGAGGTCATTGTTATCCATACGGGAAAAGTGAAAGACAATCCTCATATATACAAAAATTGATCACCAAAGGACTAAAATCTGAAATAGGAAATCAAAGCTTTAAAACTTTTAGAAGCAACTTCAAATATCTTTATAACCTTGTGATTTATTAAAAGGATTTCTTTAAAAAGACATAAAAATATAACAATCAAAAAGGAAAACCAACTACATTAGTATCACCAAAAGACGCCACAAAGAAACTGAGAATACCAACTATCTTGCTAGAAGATAGTTGTAACAGATGTAACTGACAAGGAATTAATATTCAGATTGTGTTTTTAAAAATTCCACCTATCAACTAGGACAACTCAATAAAATATGCAAACATGATACAAATAGGCATTTCACAGAAGATGAAACATAAATGACAAACATAATCTCATTAGTAGTCAGGAAAATGAAAACTAAGACCACTGACGTACCATTTTACACACACTAGATTGGGAAAACTAATGTAGTGGCAGGATTTATGACGACATTGTTTAACGGAAACTTTTATACACTGCTGGTAGCAGTGAAATTTGTACAATCACTTTGCAAAACAATTTGATACTATACAGTAAAATCGAAAATTTGCAATCTCTATGACTTATCAATTCCATTCCTTAATACATTCTTAGAAACATTCCTTTGGACACGCACTGGGAGCCACAAACAAGAATGTAAAGAAGCCAGTGGGACTGTGGGCAGCTATGTGGCTCCCAACCACTCATGGGCTTCACAGCCATGCACTGTGATCTCTAGAAATAGAATTCAGAAAGGACCCTTTGACAGATTCCTAAATAAGAACTGATCCCCTCTCTTAACAGAAGAGACAACTGGGGTGCAGCCATGTGTCCAGGTTCACTGGGTGAAGGAGGGGCAGGGCAGAAGCATGCAGGCTGCCCACTCCTCACCACTTCCCGCCAGCTTCCCTCCGTCTGTCCACCAGTGGTCCTCTTTCTCCAGCCTTCATCATTCCCTAGGTTTCTGAACTGAGACCACAGTGTAGCCAAGTGATCCAAGTCCAATCCTGTCCCAAATGCTCCAAAAGCAGCCTTTGAAACAAGTAGGGGAAAGTTTTTGGTGGTCACAGTGACTAGGGGACCAAAATGCAAGTGGTGCCCTTAATGAGAAACCCTGGCTTTTAGAGTCCTTTGAGCCATCTACATTTCTCTGTGTGTCATCTGCATATGTGTTGTTTGGTGCCGCCGGGCTGAGAGACTGCAGGATGCTTTGTGATGTGTGCAAGTCTCTGACCAAACCCCTCGAGACAGATGGTGGCTGGTCCTAACTTTAGGATCTTTAGGCCTTCAGATGCTCTGTACTCACTTATTTCCTGCATGGGAGTTGAATCGTTTTCGGGGTAAGAAGAGTTGGTTGAATTCGGTTGAAATAGACAATTACAGACCCCTTGCTGGCTTGCACTGTCAGCCAGCAGAGCAGAAAACTGGCTTGCTCTGGTTCTAACTGCATTCTCAGAATACATTCAGGGTTTTGTCACACTGTGCAAAGCTGAGCAGTGCCCTCCTTGGGACACACTGAGTATGTACATGGCTGGCTGCCCTGAGAAAATGCCTTGTCATGAAGGGAAAACACCCTGCGGCTGAGGTGTCAGCCCAGCGCCCCACCACCAGCGCATGCAGGTGCCCTAGTGAACATGGGGCAGTGGAGGCCCTCTAGCAGACACTCCGTGCCACTGTGCTCAGCTTGCTGAGCTGAGCGAGAGTGGAGTTTCAGCGCTCCCCAGCTTCCTTGGCCAGATGTTTGTGCGCAGTACAACTGCCCCTAGTGGCTGGACCCTGTCCCTCTCTATCAGTCTGGGGACCCGCCCTCGGCTTCCCTCGCAGGGTGTCTCTCTGGGATGGCCTCACAGCTGCCCAAACCTAACGGCACGTACCTCCTGGACTCTGGCTCTAAACGGATGGGTCTGGGCGTCCAGCCCCATGGCCTGACATTCAAGCATCTACACTCTAGTTGCAATTTGCTTTTCTAGGCACTACTACGCCCCCAGCTTTCTTCTAGGCTTTAGTCATTGCTCTCCACATAATGCTTGTGAGGTTTCACCTTCCCACGCTCTCATACTCTTCTTTTATGTTCCACTGTTACCCAACCGCTGGAAAGCGTGGCTCACTTATGCCCCTTCTGGGAAGCCCTCGGAGATGGCCCTAGCACAGGAATCACTGAAAAGCACTCACTCTACCTCCTGTTGGTCATCAGGCACACAGCTCAGGTGTTGGGGGCCTTGCTCCCTAAGATTATAAGTTCCTGGAAGGTTCCTCGGAGCCATAATTGGAGGAGACTTGGTCCCCATGCTCCCCCACTTCAGAATCTCACTGAGGAGTTACCATGGTAACAAATAGCTTCTCCTTCTGTTCTCTCTGATCAAAACAAACAGACAAACTGTTAAAGAGCAAGGAATTTGGCTCCCTGCCTAGACTGGCAATTAGGACAAGGATGAGGCCAGATCTGGAGCCTGGTTTAATAAGTCACCATGAACTTGGCCTGGGATGCTCTGGTGACATCTTAAAGAAAAGTGCTCATCTGGAGATGCTGGTCTGTCTGTGGCCCATACCCTGAGGCCAGAGCAGGAAGCGGGAACTCTCCCTGAGTTACTCAGAGATCCCTGGGACTAAAGTTCCCATAACAAGAAACACAGCCATGTCTTCATAGTGGGAGGCCTTATGTAAAAGTTGGCTGAGTCAGATTTATGAATTTAAGAAAGAGGTGCTTTGGACAGCTTTCAAAAATCTTTGGTGAGTTTGCAGCAGTCCTGGACCTTAAGCGCTCAAATCCACCACAGCTTAGCACAGCAATTGTTTCAGAAAATGCCTGGAAAAGGGCATCTTTGGTGGATTTCACTAGGAATGCAATCATTCCACAGGGGCTTACTGAGCACCTCTGTGACCCAGTCCTGGGTTTGGGACAGATAGCTGGGAACAAAACAGACAGAACTCCCTGCCCGCAGGAGTTCATCCGGCTCAAAGCCCAGCCCACTCTCACACGATTCAAGCACTTCGGCAGGCTTAGGCCTGGGACCGGGTTGTCACAGGAGCTCCTGGGGCAGGGAACACAGCAGACCCGGCTCTCAGAAAGATCTCCTCAAGACGCGCTGTTCCAGGTGTGCTCTGTGGACCAGAGCATCGGCACACTTGGGAGCGTGACACAACGGCAGAATCTCAGGCTCCTCCCAGGACCTTCTGATCCAGAAACTGCTCCTTAATAAGCTCCCCAGGGGAGCCACATGCCGGGGAAGGCTTGAAAGGCAGTGCTAGAGAACAGCAAGCCTCCCAAGCAGCACTGCGAATGAAAGAGAGCAAAATGGTCAAACATGTCTGAGAAAGAGTGGCCCTGTCCCTCCCCGACAGACTCAGACAGCTGGCGTGTGAATGGCAGGGCCGACCTCAGGGGAGAAGCTTGCTTAAAATGCCAACACTCCTCAACCTCATTTGACAGCCTAATCATGACTCGCCCACTGTAAGCATTCGAAGGAACTAGTGTCCTGGGAAATGCACCTTGGGAAAAACTGTATTGGGCCCTTGGTATTCACAGATTCAACTTACTTGGTCTAAACCTTACTAGGCTTTAAAGTCTGGATAGAATGAGCCTGTAGTGTGATAACCAGCAGCTTTGCCGAGGCACAGGTTTGGATCATGCCCACGGCCTGGTCGGGCTCTGGGCAAAGGTTCAGTTCCAGGGGACAGATTAGGGGGCTAGAGGGGACCGGGGCTGCTCCTTCATGTGGCTGGGTTGGTCTCTGCCCATGGCCAAGTCTGTGGCAGTGATTCTGGGGTAAAAAAAGACACTGAGTCTCAATGAAAACAGGCCACCGCAAAAGAGACAAGCCTTCGCTATGATTTAAATGGCTGGTTAACTTGTGAGGATACGCACAGGAAACACTGCACTTAGGAAGGAGCCTGTCATTTGGAGACACTCGGTATATGCCAATAGAAGCATTCCTTATTTGTCATTTAAGAAATTTGAGAAGGTTCTGGGCCGCATATACTCCACAGGTGTCAGGAATCCATGGTGATGACGATGATGGCATTTATTATCATTTACTGAGTTTCCTAAACGCCAAGTGCCGTCCTGACTCATGTTTCTTTTACAGCAATGATGAGATAAGTAGTGTAATCTTTAGATACTCCTGAGGAAACTGAGGCACAGAGCCAGTTGCTCACTTCAATCCCTTTTATGTTGAATGGGCGTTCTTAGGTGACAGATGACTGGGGGAGGCCAAACCAGCCAGATGGCAGAGGGTCTCTGGGTCCAGCCAGCCCCCCCCTGGCAGCTCCCCAAAAGCTGGGACCCTTGCCCAGGGCCCCAGCCTGGCCACAGGCATGATTCAGGAGTGCCAGTGATCAGACTATGGGCTCATTCCTTCTGGAGTAGTGTAAACCAAGGAAGTTGAATCTGCTCTGGGGGACTGTCTCTCCTGTCCCCAGTATGGGGGTGCCACTGGAAGCAGCACAAAGTGAGCACGTGAAAACTTAAGTAGCCTCAGGGGTGGGCCCAAGGCTGGGAGGGGACACGTGTTTGCCTGAGACTCTGCGTTTCTGTCATGCTCCTAAGTGGTTCCGTCGCTGCTGGTCACCCCGGAAGGCAGGGCACAACGCTGCCTGCAGGTGGGACTGCCCTTATGCTTAGGGGGCCTGGGCCCCAGCTGCTGCATGGCCTCTGGGGAGCCTCTTCCCCTCGTCCCCAGTCCCTTCTCGTTAGTGTTTGGAGTAACGGTAACCCTCCCTCGCCCCCAGGTAAGGCAGCTGAGAGCTTCTCACATAGCGTGTGGGACAGTCCGTGGCGTCTCATGTCTGAATCCACCGACGACTTTCCAAGAGATCCTTTCTGGGGCTCTTTGGGCTTGTGTCTGCTCCAGGAGGGTGGGTCTGGACCATGTGAGAGGCTGCCAAATCACCCTTCTCTCGGAGACACACAGATCTGCTCCCTCCAAATCACACCGACAGAACAACCACAGAGACAAGGATAAAACTGCTGTTGAGTAAATTGTCTTTGCTACTTGGGATGACATTTAGAGGTGCCTGGGATCTGAAGGTGAGTCACTCTGTTTAAGATGCTTCCCTCGCTCTGAGTCACAGCATAGGGTGGTGGTAATGGAGCTGTCCAGGCACAGCCTTGAGTGTTGGCTGTGTGCCCCAGGACAAATGACTTAGTCTCTCTAAGCTTCCACAGGCTCATCTGTAAGGGGCGTGAATAAAAGTACCTATGTCATGGGGCTGCTCTGAGGTACTGGCACGAACTCAGTGCTTCCTAAGGAGTAGCTATTGTTATTGTTATTTGAACACTGACTACAAGGGGAGATTCTGGGGTATACCCAAACACAATACTTTTAAAACTTGCCTTCTAAAAATGTAAACAAGTTTTAAAAATGAAATTTAAAAATATGTTTTTCTCTTTTGATAAGGTTAGATTTTGTGTAAGGTTGGTCACACATGATAGAAATCATTAACAGAAATCTAGGGCTTCTGAAAATTCAAGGACACCCTCGCTTCTTCTGTATTCTGCTGCTTGTCACCATCTCCCTCCCGGCAGCAGCCACGGGCATTTCAGTGCAGCCCTCCCAGCACACTGGCAGGTCTCCGCCCACCCCAGATGGAGGTACGTCAGTAGACTGCAGCTCTCCGTGGAACTGACTTGAAGCCATCTTGTTGTATGTTGCTTCTTTGCCCCACAGACCTAAACCAAGCAGGGAAGAATTTTCAGTTTCATTTTTAACACCCAAGTTGCATCCTGCCCTTAATGCTGAACTGGAGAAGCAGGATTCACCAGGGGAGATTCAGCCCATCCTGTGGCTTCTGTGACCCTCCTAGCAGAAGGCCAGTGTTGGGGAGGAGGGAGGACAAGGACAACACTTAATAGGGCCCTGCTGTAAGCATGCACTTACCTTGTATCAGTCTTCCCACACCTACATGGGGTAAGGGACTGCATGCAGCCACACAGCAGCTGAGATTGACGAATGGCTGCACCAAACCAGCAGAGTCAGCGTTTGTCTTTCCACCTAATAATGCTGCTGTCTGTACAATGTCTGGGGCAGGAAGAGAAGTGTATCTACTAGAACATGCCAGTAAAGGTAGTGTATAGACCTGTTAAGAACAGGCTCTGGAGCCAGACGGAGTTAAACTAGGTTCAGTGACTTCAAAGCTGTGTGACCTCAGGGAAATGTTTCAGTCTCTCTGTGCACCAGTTTCCCCACATGTAAAATTAGAAATAACCAAACCTACCACACAGGACTGATTTGAGGATTAAAATGAGTTGATAAATAACACGCGGTTAAAATAGTATCTGGTACCTGCATATCAATGACTGTATAAATGTTAGATATTACAATTGTTATTGAATTAAGTACCATGAAGGTAAGAATATATCTGTTTTGGTTACTGGTCTGTTTTAGAACAGTGCCTGGTACTTAATAGGTGCTGCATAAATATTTGTTGGGCAAATGAGTATTGTTACCGCAATCAGATAAAATTGTCTTGTGTAATGTGGACATTTATTTCGGCCAGCAGAGGGCAGCAAATAGCAATGATTGGTTAATTCTGGGCAAGGATGGTTTTGACCTTAACTTCAGCTGGTGGGATGAAAGGTTGTCACTGCACATGTATGAGAGGCCCCAACCCCTCCCACACAACTCACAACAACCCTTGGTGCAATTTTTGCCTCATAGGCCTAACTTGTTTTCAGCTTCTTTCCTCTCTCCCTTTTTCCTCTTTCTCTTCTTTCCCTTCTTCATCCTCTTTCTCTCATGATGTCTCTCTCACACTCACTTCTTTGCTTCAAGATTGTATATCTTGAAGTATACAGTACACACTTCCAATTTCTATCTGCACAACTGCTGCTTGTACTCCAAACCATGAAGTCTAGAATGCATATCTTCATGCAGCATTCTTCCCAACCAACTAATGATGCAAGATGTGATGTAATAGAAAGGATATTTGATTTGATAAAACTAGACTCAGAGAGGTATTATCTGTAAAGTTAGAGTACTAGCCAGGGCCTCTTCACCGTCTACCCCACCAGGTCTCCACTGACTTCCCTTTTTGCTCGCTGGACACTTACGTGGTCCCCCTGTTGATCTAGTCAATGTAGCCATCAACCTCTGGCCCCAGATACCATCCCCTTGGGCTTTGGCACAGAGAAGCAGGCTGCCTTCCAGGGCAGCTCCCTCGGAGGTCCAGGAACAGTGGTCAGGAGCCCCCACTGCCCTGCCTATGTGTTCCTCAGCTCGCTTGGCCCCTGCCCACAGTTCTCACATTTCCTGTGACCCAATGAGAGTCCATCTTCAGCAGATGGTGCATTTCTTCAGGGTCGACAGAGCCCAGAGCCCATACAGGCAAAATCAGAGGTGCCCTCCTTAGTAGCCTCTTGGGAGCCCATGTTCTACTTTTTGCAGGCAGCTTCCAGCACAGGCCTCCATCAGCCTCACAGCTGCTCCAGAGTCTTAGTTCAGGGGTGGCTTATCGCCATGCCTCCCCCGTTTGCTTAAGATCCTATCTTTCCCAACTATTATTTAAAAAATGATGCCTGGGTGACTATTTGGAAAAAATACTTAATTGAGATTCCTACTGAAAAACAAATTCCATGTGAATTGTTGAGTTAAAAGAAGGGAAACTGAAAAAAGAAAAATTTTAAACTAGAAAAAGTATGCACGACCTATTATTAGATTAGGAAGATTTCCTTAAGTATTAGAGGAAACACAAAAACTCTAAAAGAAAAGATTTACAGATTTGATTGCATAAAATTTAAAAAGCTCTATGCCAGAAAGATCAAAAACAAAATTAAAAGCAAGCACAAATTGGGAAAAATTTGGCTACACACGCAACAGACAAAGAATGAATATCCTAAATCAGAATTATCAGAGGAAAACAAATGAAGAATTTGAACTGACCACCTAAAAATATAAATTTATGGGATTATGGAACATGTTCAGTTTCACTGGTCGTGAAATAAATACAGGACCAACTTTACTTATTTTTGTCCACAGAGTGACAAATAACACTGTGTAGTGTCAGTAAGGATGTGAAGCCCTAGGACCCCTCACTCTGCTGGTGACATATTTTTGGAGGGTACTTTAAGCTTATAGGTGACCATGATAAATGCTTTCTGCCGTAGCCTTTATCACTATCACTGTATTTATTTATTACTTACTGCTCCTCCCCACCTTCTCCTACCAGGTCAATACACACCTTGATGACAGGAATGTTGCTTACTGATCAGCACGGGACCTGTCCCATCACTGCATGCTCAACATAACTTAGTGAATGAATGATTGAATATTGGCCCCAGCAACTCTACTCTTAGGAACTGATCCTAAGGCAATAATCAGGGATCTATATAAAGATTTACATCCAAGGATGTTCATTTCAGCATGTGCTGTAATAGTCAAACTTTGCAAGCCATTGAAATGTCCAACAATAGGGGATTAATAAATTATGACATATCCTCATTGGAAACTATAATAATAAAGCCATTAAAATCCTGTTGTGGATGATATGATGACATGGAAAGATTTTCTAGATATAGTGAACTGTGGAAAAGGCAGGTTACATAGTGCTGTTTTCTAAAGAATTTCTGGAGAAAGTAATATGATCCTAATGTGTGTATATATGCAGATTTTATATATGCATAGAAAATGATATGTATGTGCATATATGTGTAGAAAAACTCGTGTAAGAACATCATCCAACATTTTAACAGTACAGGTGACTCTTGAACAATGCAAGGGGGTGTGCTGACCTCCTGTGCTGTTGAAAATCCACCTATAATTTTTGACTCCCCCCCCAATTTAACTACTAATAGCCTACTGCTGACTGGAAACCTTACCAACAACATAAAAGAGTTGATTAACACCTATTTGTATTAAATATATGTAATGTATTATATATTGTATTTTTCAAATTGTATTATATACTGTATTCTTCACTTTGTCACAAAACTCCAAAAAATTTTCCAATACATTTACTGAAAAAAATCCAGATAAGTGGACCCACCCAATTTACACCCATGTTGTTCAAGGCTCAGCTATATTTATCTCTGGGTGATGTGATTATGAAAAATTTACCTTTTACTCTTTCTTGTGGTTTTCCAAAGTTTTACACTAAGCCTGTTTTGCTTTTAAGATAACTGTAAGTACCCACATGCCTCAAGCTGACCCTGCTCCAAGTAGCCAAGGCCCAGGGGTGACCTGCGCGGGTACGAGGGCGCAGTGTCTGGCTAAGCCCCCCAGCCTCGCCTGTGCAGCCGACAACTCTGCGGCTGTTCCTCACGCTTCTCCCAGGTTCCGCAGCAGCGCACCCTCTTGGCCTTTCTTCACTTTTCCCTCTTCTGACCCTTGATTCTGCATTGCCTCTGCTCTCAGTGCTGCCTGGGACCGCCTTCCCAACTTGCACACAAATCCTCGCCTCGGAGTCTGCTTTTAGAGGAATCCCGGCTAAGACACATGAAGGTTATTTTAAAACTCCTCCCCACTCCTGGGAACAATCCCTTTTATGAGAGGCCTTCTCCAAACAAAGGGGTAATCTTTATATGGTGGCTTCTCGGTTCATGGCGCCTTGGCCAGCTTCTGGTCTTTCTTGTGTTAGCATTTCCACCGGCATTTCCATCTTACGTTCCATATCCCGGTCTTCAGCATTTCCATTGGGTGGGCGGGTGAGAAATGCTGGCCAAGCACCTGTGGTGGAAAGATCTGGTGTGCTGGCCTTTCCTCTCTGGAGCTCATTTTCAGTCTTCCGTTCTCCGCGAACTGGAGAGAGATGCTGCCTCACTGGGAGTGTAGACCATCCCGGCCTTGACTCAGCTGTAAAGAGCAGCTGGATACAGGAGCCCCCTGCGGGAGCTCCGGGCCTCAGAGCGGTTCAAAGGAACGAGAGGGGCTGCAGGGCTGCGAAATCAATATATATGCACGGGACCTGTTTAGCATCCCAGGCAGGATACCAGACATCCACCCACAGCGGGTCTGGACCAGGTGCCCTATCTATTGCTGTAGGACGGACGCTATTAAACACATGGCTTCCTGTACGATTCTTAAAATCAGGGCAAAGGACTTCAAAGATCACCTAGTTCAAGGGAGGTTGGGGTCTGCTGCCCTAAGGGTCTCAGAGCAAAGTTATATGCAGAACCAGGACCAGAACTCACTGCTTTTTAGTGGAGCAACTACAAATTTCCCAGATGCCAAGGTCTGACGTTTGTCCTAAGGATTCACTCCGTGATAGCTGTCATCCTCCCCTTGGCCAGAAGAGGGCAGACACTTGCCATGGATGGAGGTGGAGAGCCACAGATCATTTTTTTTAGGCTGGAATACCATCTCCTTGTTAAGGTCATTCTGCTTTAATGAGAGTTGCACTCAAAACAGAATTCTGACCCTTCTGTTGCAAATTTGCTACTCAAGGGACAGTGAGTTCAGAGACTGAAGATCTCTTCCTAGTCCCAACTTTGTCACTTCACCTCTCTGAGCCTCCTTCTGCAAAGTAGGGTCTGCACTATGTGACTGTCAGGAGGTGGTGTTAGGGGAATTATGTAAATTACAGAGCTCCACATTTCAAAACACACATGAAAAAAAGGAGTTTAACAGCAACAGTGTGTGTGTGTGTGTGTGTGTGTGAAGAAGAAAGCTGGATAAGGGAGAGAGGTTGAGGCTATGGGAGGCTTTTCTGGTGTCAGGTGAATATATATCATGTTTTCCAGCAATTGAAACCAACTCATTTTACATTTGGAAAGGACTTAACTACTTTCACTTGTTTCAAACTGCACTTATTTTAAAAGTTAAGGATATGCTTTATCTATTGAATATGTGTGTGAGGAAAAGTACCACAGGGTTATATGTAAAGCCCTAAATTTAGGTGGTAAATATGGCTGAATGCAACAGAAGTACTAGTGAAACTATTTTTTTTTTAACTCTGAGTAGTTACATGGTGTTGAGAAGCAATAAAGATGTGGATTTTTTTTTTAATTTAGTGCTATTTTCTTTAGACATCAAGCCCCAGTAGGAATATTATGCATACATTAATCTGTGCTAGCCGGAGTGATACTGCCTTCTTGGGCACCGTGTTTGGAACAATGAGGGACCAGAACGCCGTTAACAGGCAGGCAGTCAGGAGGGGGCAGCCTGGAAACCATGTCTGGAGGGGAGGTTGAGGAACTGATGTGTGGGTCTGGACTGTGGGAATGAGCTCAGTCAGAAGAAGAGGGTCAGAGTCACAAAGGGAGGTCTGGCCTCCACACTGAGGGGCTTCTCGACGACCGAAGCAAAGTGCACGGTCAGAGAGACGAGAAGCTCCAGGCGCTGAACAGTTAGTTCAAGGGGTGCCTGGCAGACCCTTCCGATGTCAGGAGAAATGGGGCTGCTGAAGCAGGCGCAGAAGCCAATGTACCCCCCTACACAACCAAATCGGTCACATGCCAAAACGGGCTGGGCGAGAGCAAGCTAGCACAAGTCAGAATGGTTCCTGTGGCACAAGAGGATGAAGGGCCCTGAAATGCAGGGGACAAAGGTACAGTCTCATAGAAGTCAGACCCACCGGCAAGTTAAGCCACATCAATGGCACTAATGCATCCTGATGATCAATGTCAGCAAAGTCTGCTTGAATCAAAAAACAAAAAACAAGGGGCTCCCAGAGAATTTATTTCCATAAGCAGTCAGACAAAGACTGGGGTTAGCTGAGGTGTGTCACCGGCTCACACATCAGCCCTGCCCAGTTGAATTCCCACACCGTGCTAGGCACTTTTTAGGGAGCTCTGTGTATTTTCTTTGGAGGCACAGGGATGATCCCTCAGGCTTCATCATGGTTGAGATATTATCTCTTTCTTCTATTTCCTCTTTTAGCCTTTATGGTTACCCTGCAATAGGAAGGAAGAACATGTTTGGGATAATGGAGCCGCAGGTACGTGGATACTGTGCTGTCAAGGACTGCACGGCAACTGTGGTTTCCCGACATTCCCCAGTGAGACCTGTCAGCCTCTCAGAGCCTGATCACTTAAAGAGTTGATGGAACAATTCTAGAAATGCCAAGGTGCGGATGAGACCTGATTCCCGTCGGAATTTCTTTCGACCGCCTCACAAGTACCTGCCAGGACCTCAGGGGTGTGACTTCCAAGGGCTCCACCAATTCTGAGAGATGGGCTAAGGACTCAGGCATCAGATGTGTTCAAATGCTTTACCTCAGTTCTGGGAAAGGTTAATACCACCTGGAGGTTGCAAGGGGAACTGGTTATTTCATTATTATGGACATTTTCTTCCCTGATGGGGACAGTGTAGCAATGACACTTAGTGAATACTCAATTGGTTGACCAACATAAAACTGATTTTGTTTTCAATTTGAAATAGCAATGGTATTTTGTTTATTTGTTGAATATATTGGCGAACTTAGATTTTAAAACCAGATTAACTGGGAAATGTTACGCTTTCCAGAACATTCTTCAAAGCTACCTGAAAAGTTTTAGGATGATTTGTAAAACTGGTATACATGCCCAATAATGAACTTGTTTTGGTAGGTTGATGGTCCTTAATAAAGGCTTTTTCTCACCTCTTGAAGAGTTTCCTGAACGTCCCACTGATTGAAAATGGTGGTGTTCCTCCTGCGTTCTTGAAACTCAGAACTTTTTTAGCAGAATCCCAACACTCACTTCATGTTTGTGGAGAAGACAGAACACACAGTGGGGCAAACTGCAACCTCTGCTGGACCTCAGGTTTCTCCTCCAAAGTCTACCTGTTATTTCTCTCTAGTCTCAAGATGAAAATGTCCTTTCACTCGTTCAAAATTAACTCATCAACTTGTGTCTCTGATCCTAAATCTCTGACCTTACCTTGGGGCTTACGTCCCTCACTGTCATCTTGACTTCATGGCGGGCTCTCACTCCTCAGACTTACCAACTCTGTCCCTAGTTCTCCCAGACTGCACACCACAAGCTTTCCCAGTACTCTGGTTCCTGCAGGAGCAACAGTCCTCTCTCTTTCTTCCCCAACATGACCACCCACTGACTCTGTCCACCTCTAACTTCTGCTCTGGCTACTGGTGAAGGTCACACACATACAAACCACCAAATCCAACAGGTTTTATTCAAACCTCTCAGGAGAGCTAACATTTTTCCCACTGTGAATCTGGGGTTTTCTCTGGCTTATTTGACAACTTGCATTCCCTGAGTTGTATTGACTTCATTTTCTTCCTCTCGCCTATGAAATGAGGCCGGGCCCGGTTCACTGTTCTTGCCAGTTATCCTCCTTGATGCGTCCACGCTCTGCCCCAGCTGTACTTCTCACTCTCAGGATAATGGCTGCCAGACCTCCTGCCCGAGCTTCACCTTCCAACTATTAGCTTGTCCATTCCTCCAGGACATGGCTCTTAAAACCCAGCCCAGGTAAACCCCAATTCATCATCTTTCCCATCGTGGCAGATCTCTTCTGATGGTTCACTCAGCTTAAAATGGATTTTTTGCTCTTTATAAACTGACCCCAATCCACAGGGGGTAAGCCCCTAGCAGCCATTTAACTTGATTTTCTGATCACAACTGATTGGCACAGGGACAGACACCTGCCTGGGGCTGAACCACTCACATACTCTCTCCTAGACCTGAAGTGAGACAAAGACTCGGGCTACTTGTCCACAGCACTGCTCTAAGGGGAAGGGCCAGGAGCTCCTGGTGCAGGAGGCCCTGAGAGCTGACTGGGCTCCTAACCTTTCTGGCTAATTAGACTCTTCCATGAATCCATCATCTACTCTAGGAAAGTTCTTGTTGAGTCCCTTTTTTTAGCTAACTTGCTGCCGTTGGCTTCTTCTGCACACAGACCTGTGAATAATAGGCCCACTGACACTTCCTCAGGACTTTTTAATTCTGTCGAGGGTGCTACCATTCCCTCACCTAGCCAGAGCTTGAAATTTGACTTTGTCTCCATTCTCATGAGGCCCACATCCAGAGCTCTCAAACCTCCTCATGACTGTCTCCTACCAACTCCCTCCTTTCCATGGTCTCAGCTACTGCCCTGATTCCAGCCTCTGTGGTGTCTTTGCCAGGCACATTCAGTTTCCTCGTGCTCCAGCAGTAATTCATTACTTCTCTGCCTGAAACCTTTGGCTGAGTCCTACAGCTCCTACCATAGCATTAAGAACCCTTCTCATTCTGGCTCATGGTGCCCAGGGCTCATCTTCTGCGATTTCCAGTCCCTCCTGTGTGCAAGCCAGGTCAGATGACCAGCCTTACCCAATCATTCTCTGTCCTTTGCTTCCTCCACGATTTCTGTGCTACTGTTCCCCTTGCTCTCTGGCCCTGGTAAAATCTTACTTCCTCTTCCAGGCCTGTCTGAGGCCCTTTCCCCAGCTCCATAGGAGAAACTCTCCCTCCATCCTCTGGGACAGGAGATCCTTTGTTGTGTTCTAAGTTCACCTTCCCTTCTAGACTGTGAGGCACAGGCTGCAGGTAACTCCTGGCACCACAGTGGTTGATCAGAGGGTGGACGGTGAGGTCATGGGGGTCACATATCATCACACGTTCACCAAGATAGGAAAGGGCCTGAGAGAACAGCCAGAGCCAAAGTACTTCCTCTGTCACCGTGTACAATTTTAACCAAGATCAGGGAGAAGAAATCATTTGAGCTACTGAATGGATGAATTAAATGGACTGTGCCCAGAGCTCTAGGTATCAGTGTATGAAAAACAGGACATTCACGAAACTGTATTTAGACTCCAGGAAGAAAACATTTATATGATTTAGAATATCAAAACCATTTCCATAAACATTAAATGATTTAAATGGCACTGCAACCCGTGAGGCAGTTAAGGTTAATTAATGCCAGCGTGGAGGTGAGGGAACAGCCAAGTCAGGTGACTTCAACAAGGTCACACTGGTAAATGACAGACCTTTGTCAGGAAACTTCAGACCTAGTATTCTCTCTGCAAGACCATGCTGCCTCTCCAACGGCAGGGCTACAACAGAATCATACAGGTTCCTTGGGAGATAGCAGTAAGGTGTGTGTGTGTGGGGAAATATCTCCTTCTAAATAAGGTAACTTTTTCCCCCTAACCTTGCTGCCGTACATGCAAGCATTCACCGCCAGCCTAGGGAGGTCAACCACCCAGCACAGAGAGTATTGCCCTATTTTCAGAAATAGCTACCTCCCCCAAACACTGATTTGATGGCAAAATATTTTAATTTCTCATGAAGCTACTACCCCAGCCCATAGAATCAAAGCGAAAAAAATCTACATGTAGTGTACTGATGGAGCAAAGAGGATGACGTGTGCATACACACATCTGCATGTACATACAGGTTTATTTAAATGATCGCATCTACACGCTTGGAGTCTGTTTGAAACATCTTATCAAAAGAAAACACATTTTAAGCAAGAGGTTAAAAAAGCTTTTCAGACCCAAAGGCCATTTAATACAATAAACCCTACTTGGGTAGTTCAGCAAACATTTCTTTAAAACCCACATCCAACAGACTGGTTAGCATTGGATATACAGATTTGGTTTCAAAGCTGAAATGCCCCTGGTGCAATACACCTTCTCATGAAATTCAGTTATTTTATATTATGCCATAGAAAATAGGGATACATATCTATCGACAACTTAAATATTAACACAATAGGCTACTTGGTGATATAAATAGGAAAAAAAAAGTGGTCATGGATTAGGAGTCAGAAGTCTATGACACCAGGCTATCTTGATGTTAAAATCTCTCCTAGAATCTAAAACAGGAAAAAAAAGGCAAACATTCCAATCCACACAGACCCCATCTGGCCCAAACCATCCCCCCAGGAGTCCACCCCCAACACATGAGGTTTACTAACCACCTGCTACAGATGTTACTATGTCACTAATTAACAATGATCACAGAAAATGTGTCATACCAGAGCCTTCGTTATCATACACAATGCATTAGTGGCTGTTAAGAATCCTTCTCTAAGAGCTACTGTCAGGAACAAACTGACAGCTGGTTCAAGAAACCCCAACTCTGAGACACGAGCATTTGTTTGCACATTGAGCTCTCCCTGGCACGCTCCCCACTCCCGTCAGAGGGGTTGCGATGTGGGGGCCGGTCCCAGCCGGGTGCTGCCCCTCCTACTCCTGGGCTTCCTTGCGTGTCAACTTGTAGATCTCAGTGGGTCCGTCCACGTGGGTGATAGTAGTGGTGAGCTGCAGTTCTTCCCCACTGTGGACACCCAGATCACCTGAAACAGGGTTTTTGGTATTAGATGTGTTCAGGGAGGAAGGAGAACAAGCTGGGATTCACCTCGGGAACCACCGCCCCGACACCAGCCCTCCTCCGCATTCTGAGTTTACAGAGAAGACCAGGGAAAAACACCTGGGCGAACTCCCAACCTTCTTACTCTGACTTTGCAGTAATTTCATAGCCTTTTTGTCTCCCGGAGAAGAGTTATGAATGATAGATGAGTCAGCTGGATGCTTGTATCACTCGTAGCAATTATTAACATTTAATGAGAACTTTGTGCCTGATGCTATTCTCCATGCTTTGTAGGAAACTATTTAATCCTCCCAAGAGCGCTCTGTGGCAGGCACTCTAATCATGCCAGGAGGAAGCCCTGAGGGGCATGAGGTGCTGGACACCTCGGAGGGCCGGGAACCAGGCGGAGGAAGGCAGGTGGCCTCCCGGGATGGGTGGGGGGCGAGCACGCACACATGCTGAGTACCTGACAAGCGGCCGCACCACGTGGAGGCGGACAAGACTTAGGTGTGTTTACCAACAGGCCAGGCAGGTACTCCACATAATGCACTGAGGAATAGGTAGGGCATTTATTCTCGAGGGAAAAAGTATCAGAAATATGCTCGGGATTCTCGGCTGTCCCCAGGCTGGAACACCACCACTGTTTTGGGCTTATCATCATAGACAGAGGAGTTCCTCTACTAAGATGGAATCATGTGGCCTTTTCTCAACTAGCAGGGAAAAGTGTGTTTCTGTAAATTAGCCACGACTTAGAGGAAAGCCTTGACCCTACTCTTAAAACTAATATCCTCTCACTAGTTGAAGAATTACTAGTCACTAGGCATCTGAGGCCTGAGAAACTCAGGAGTCACCCCATACACTGGTCTTGCAGGCTGCTTGCCTGGTGCCCTTCACACGTGCCATGTGGTATCAGATTGTCATCGCAGACCCATTTCTTTCTCAGTGGCTGTGCAGCTGAAACAGTCTTACTATTAAATGCTAGTCTCAGCAGCAGCCATTACCTATTGCAGAGGACAACTAATGGCATTTGGGACTGTTTTGACAAGGGTCCAGCCCACAAGACTGGGGGCAGAGGAGATGCTAAGGGGAGTATCAGTCCAGCCTCCACCAAGGCTCGCCGCATCCAGCCTTGGGCCAGGGCATGGACCCATGGGGGCAAAGGCTGCTAAGACGCTCTGCCAGGGCCACCCGGGGCCAAGCTGGATGGACCATTGCTCGTGCAACGAGCAAGTTTTCTCAGGCCACTGATGCTCATTCTCATTGCTGCAACCTCGAGTTCCCCTCTCAGTCCAAGCATGTGCATAAACCTCAAGTTTCTTGGTCAAAGCTAGCTCTGGATTTGCGCATCTGAGCAAGCTGTCAAAACTTCAAGGCCAGTTTCATGATCTGCCTGTCTGTGTGAGCCATTAAAACTTCAGAGAATTTTTTACGGATCCCTCCAGTAGACCCATAACACCTCCAAATGTTTACCTAAAGAATCCCTTTCACTTTAGACTTATTGAAAAAGATACTGGAATCTAATTCCTATCAGGTTTTGAACCCACGATGCTAATTCTTTAATCTTAAAATGTGATTCTAGTTAGCAGGTCGTAGAAAATGTGTATGATCCTTTAGCCAAAATTACTTTTGGCTTCTTTATTTGAACAGGTACCTATATTAGAGTGCTATAGAGAGTGCCGACACCATGCTAAACATTTTACAAAAATGAATGCATTTAGTTTTCACACCAGTCCTTTGACAGAAGTACTAGTGTCAGTGTCATCATCCCATTATATTGATAAAGAAACTGAGGCACAGAGATTAAGTCACTTGCCCAATGCACAGATAATGATGTGAGAATTCAAGCTGGAAAAATGGGGCCCCAGAATCCAGGCTCTCAACTTTTAGGCTAACCTGACTCTTTCTTTGTAAAAATATTCTAATTCCCAACAGCGAATGAGGCAGCCAGTGAATGAGTCCACATGCAATGAGTTACAGTCATATACATACAATAATTTGAATGAATTGTTCAGCAAATTAATTCTGCTTTTGTATCTGATGAAAGAGAATTTGTAGCACATAGTAACAGTGCACTGAGAGCAAAGCGACCTATTATTCAGGGGTGTTTATCATATGCACTATTGGGAGCCCAGGATGCCATGTATTTCCTTGTAAGGTAGGAAGACACTGAAGTTCAAATAGGTGATCGATTTCTGTAATGTGACCCAGCTTGCTGCTGGCAGAGCTGGGACGAGGACCCAGATCAATGCATCTCTGACTAACAAAATCTATACTTCAAGTGTGCTTTTAGTGTACCTTGAAGGCCAACTTTTGTCCCTTAGGGAATGAATATGGGGATATGGCAGTAATGTAGCAGGAGTGGGGGGGGGTCCCTCCATTTGTCTCCAAATTCCATCAACTCCTACTTCTGCCAAGGTCTTGCTCCATCTGTTATCTCCTTCTCTCTCAGTTCCTGCTGCTCAGCGCACAAACATGCTCAAATTGTTTCCCCCATAAGACAAAGAAAGCAACCTTTTTGAAAATGTGGTATGTTCCTTATTTAGGAGAGAAGAATAAAAGGAAAAAAATTAAGAAAGGTAAAGAAAAGAATTCTTCAGTTTGTAGTAAGTCTGTTTCCCTGGTAATGATGTCAGTTCATCTCAGCTAATTAACAAGAAGATTGTTTCTTTCTAACCACTGAGACCAATCTCTGGCATTAGATTTCATCTCAAAGGGCTATCAATGGACCTGTACCTATGGTATCACAGCCACAGGTATGCAGCTGTTGCTTGAATCTAACTGCCGAGAATGCATCTTGGGGACACAGAAAGCTAAAGAAACTGCACTCTAATCAAATAACGATAACTACAGCTTCATAAGACTGGCAGTATTTAATGAGAGTCATTTGTGTATATATGGCTACTTGAACAAAAAGAAAGAAAATTGCTAGGCTAATTCCAAGATTGTTTCACAGAATCTGGGAGAGTCCAGTGGTCTTCAAACAGTCATGAGGGCTATCTAATTATGTCCTCACAACCACCAAGACAAATGAACACTCCGTCATCCAGACATGGAAGCCAGACAGCTTCCACACCATGAGATCCTATTTATTCCTTGAGGTCATACACAGTACTTATTGATGCCAAGATTCCAAACCCTCTGTGTCTACCTCCAAAGTTTATGCTCTTTCTATAACTCTTGACTGTATTCTTCCCTGTGGGCTTTTTTTTCTAGTCCTATACTGACCTCCTTCAAAGCTCACCTATACTCACCTTCAAAGCTAAGCTCAAATGATAACTCTCTGTAATAAATTCCTTGGTTCACAGCAGAATGAGAACAAAGAGAGTGTAGTCCTTGTAAAGCTAAATTATTTCTATGCAAAGGGCTGTTTTTTACTCTAAGGCTATGTCCTTCCTACATTTTGGGTGGTAATAAAAGAAGTAGGTGGTAGATTTTTTAATCTTTTACATTTTTCTAAAGAATGTAAGTAACCAGAACATTATCTGGTATGTCATAGGTGCTCATCAAAACACCCAAGATCTGCCTAGTACAGGCCAGTCCAGACCCCAGCACTGGTGCTCTACCCTGGGGTTTAGGAACAAACCCTCAGCTAGAGAACAGGGATGCCTTAGGATGGCTTGGCTTTTGTGATTCCCTGGTGGGTGGGACAAGTGGTTTTGGGGGACCAGAGTTTAGGAATCCTGGGTCCAGCTATTTCTCAAATCTTTTCAATCATTTAGGTAGTTTATACCAGGCTTGGGGTGAGCCATTTCCCATCCACCCCCAAAATACCTCTAGACACTTACTTAGTGCAAGGACGTGGACACAAGAAAACCCAGATGTTTTTAGTGAAATTCTAGTATTATGGGCTGAATTAGAACCCCCAAATTCACCTGTTGAAATCCCGTTTCCTGGTACCTCAGAATCTGACTATATTTGGGGACTGGGTCTATAAAGAGGTAATTAGGTTAAATGAAGTCATCTGGATGGGCCCTAATCCAATATGATTTATGTCTAAGAAAAGGAGATTAGGATGGTACACACAGAGGTGAGACTATGTGCAGACACAGGGAGAAGACAGCCAACTGCGAGCCAAGGACAGAAGCCTCAGAGAAAAACAACCTTAATGACACCTTCATCTTGGGCTTTCTGCCTCAGGAATTGTGAAAAAACAAATAAATTTCTGTTGCTTAAGCCACCTAGTCTGTGGTATTTGTTTCAGCAGTCCTAGGAGACAGAAAGTCCTCCCAGGAAGGGGACAGGGGTGCCTCCTATCACAGTGGGGTGACAGCCAGTCTAAGACTCAGAAAACATGAATTTCACTGCCTGGGCAAGGGGAGATGAGGTCATGGAAGGACAGCAGCCCTGGGAGAGGCAGGAGGCAAAAGGTGGCTGACTACAAATAGCAGAACAGGAGATGCCAGGCTGGTGATGGCCTGTCACCTGCTTCCCATCTTCATTAGAAAAATGGGAAAAGGTGGTCGAGACCCCTTTTGTGATTTCAGAGTCTGGGTCCAGCCCTGGTGGTAAGACCAAGTCCCTCTCTGCTCGCAGACAGCAGGAGGCTAGGCTGGCCACAGGTGGGTCATCTAACACACACTGGGGAAGACCTCAATAAAAGCTAGCCACTGTCAAAGCCTTATGACTCAAACTAAACATTTATTCAGGCAACAAAAGCCAAAGTCACCTTTCCTGTGAAGCAAGCAACAGCAGACCTCAGAAGCCTCGGGGAGTGAAAGTGACACAGTGTGGGAGCCAGCAACCAGGACAGGGCACCCAGGATTACTGCTCTGGCTTTCAGCAGAATGACTGTGTCAGACACTTAGTGTGAATGGAAATAGAAAGGAGCCGTGGTAATTAGAGTGTCTCCTGTTCCCTTCATCACAAGTCATCCAGCCAGGAATTCCATCTCCCAGTTTTTTCCTGAAACCTTTGGACAAGAATTCTACAGACAAAAGAACACAAACATGAAAGCTATTACCAAGAACTGTCTGACTTCATCAGCAGATTCAACTTTTATTTTCCACTGGAGCTGGTGACCAAGCGGGTTTGGACGGTGGGCTGTGCACAGGATGGCGAGGCTGTGCCTTTTCTTCAAGCTAAGGGGTAACACCAGCCTACTGTAACTCAGTGCCGCCCGGGAGACACCCACAACGATTCACAGAATGGTTATGGAAACTGGTACAAAGAAAAACTTCAATGAAAGGGCAACAGGAATGGGGCAGAAAATGGGAATGGTGTGTGAAAGAAAGAGTTCTACACTATTTTAGCTAAATGAAGAAAAATACATATGCATGATTGTATATGTGTGTATAATACCACATACACATGAAACATATATATATATATATAATGATTGATGTGCATGTGTTTATACCACCACTGCAGCTATAAATCAACCAACAATAAAAGGAGCCCAGGGCCCCACACCTCCGCAGCGCCCATCAGCTGCTAAACACATCAAAGCATTCTGGCTCCAAGCTGGGCCACTGCATCCCACAGCTCAGGAGGCCGCTGGGGAAGTCCTGTCTTCCAGACCAGCCTCACGGCTCCCTGAGAGCAAGACCTATGTCCGGGTCATGCCTTTGGGCTCTACGTTATTCCATCTTATCAAACCTAACACAAGTGCTAAGTCCTGAGGTGCTCAGCAATCTATTTCTGAGGGCCACTTTACAATACACACAATAAAAGAGAAACAAATGTAAGAGAGAAAATGCTCTTTGGAAATCGACCTTCTTTTAAACTTGCCATCCACTTTGTTCCTTTCCATCCACTCCTTGACCAAAACGGAAAAGCGAAGGTCTGTGCCCTTTGATTTCATTTCCTTCCTACCCACTTCCTCCTGACACTTCTTGACATCTCTCTCCACCTCCCAAACAAAGCAACCCTTCTCAATGGTTCTTTCTCTTTCTTCAGTCCCTTCAGCCTCTGCTACATCAGAAACTGCTTGCCAAGTTCCCGGAAATAAGCTTTTTCCAGAGGTCCATTCAGGATCCATCCCACGAAAGCAAGAAGCACCACACACCTGGGATTCATTCTCCACAGCAAGAGATCTAAATTCTTGGCTCTGGACCTTAAAAGCAAAGGGGCTGGTGGGAGGGTGGGAGGGGGGCAATTTACAAATAAAAATGTCCTATAAGAAAGGAGGGAGCATGGGAAGGCTGTGGGAGGAATAGGAATGCCATCCAGAGACCCAGAGAATTAAAAAACATATATTTGCATATTTTACATACATATATTATGTATCCCCCTAAGAGTTCACTTTCTAGGTTTCCATGTAAAATTCCAAACTAGCTCTTTCCAAGCAGCTTCAAAATCTTGGCAAATGCTCCATAATTCCTAGGATACATTGTGTGGTCTGGCAGCAGATGAAGAGATGAAAAGTGAGAGGAAAGGAAAGCAATCAGAGAACCCAGCATGGGAGAGTGCCCTTCCAGATGCGCCAGGGCATGGCCCTATGCGGGAAAGGAAGGGCACAGCAAGCTGCCCTCGGGCCGTGGGCTGCTATGAAGTCACAGCTGACCAGGTCACCACTGCACAACTGCAAAATCGTGTGACTTTTGTGTTTATGGTCAGAACAGGGTCCCTAAAGACCTCCCACTAAACTGCTTGAATGTTTTTTCAACGGGGGCCCCACAGGCATTTGGGGAAGGACAATTCTTTCCTAGAGTCTGTTTTGCTCATGCAGGACATTTAGCATCCCTAGAATCTGGCCACTAAATGCCAGGGGCACATCCCAGTCATAGAGACAATCCAAAATAACTATGAACATTTCCAAATACTGCTTGGCAAGGGATATAGGGATATGACATCCTGCCGAGAACTAGCTTTTGAGCTTTCTGTGAAATTATAGATGGAGCTGTCTTCAACAAAAAAATCTGATGGGCAATAATAGATCAAGTGCTATTCTCAACTGCAAGTTTTCCCACCTAGGAGGGCGGCTCTTGTGCAGAATGAGAAGTCCTCATCAGAGCTGCCTAACACCTGGCTCACCACTCGAGCATGTGGCCCGACAGGGTGGTAGGCAGTCATCCTGCCTCTGCAGCGTTGGGTTGGCTGCAGCTCTGGCCTCTCACATGCCTGACGGTGCTGGAGTTGGAAATTCTCCAGTGTTTAGAAACTGACAGAAGCCAGAATCCTTACCTGTTGACAAGAAGTGCTATTCAGCCCTTTCCTTGCTAACCATAGAATTTCATGGTTCCAAAAAGACTTAAGAGATCACTTTACAGTTGTGACAAGAAAGGTTAAGCAGTTTGCCAGTAATCACACAGCAAAAACAACCAGAAGAGTTTATGCGCGTAAACGGCCATAGCACAGTCAGTACTCAGTAACTATTACCCACTGGTAATATCCCAACATCCCAGGAAGTCCAGTGATTGTTTTATGGGGTGTTTCCCTGGAAGGTAGGAACTCCATCTACTGGGTTCCTGCTTAATACTCTCACATCGAGGACCAGTCCATGTGGTTTCTGTCAAAGTCCAACAAGGAACCATTAAATGAAATCAGGATTCTTGTTCACAAGCCCAGAACCCCTTTTCCATGCATAAGTAAAACACTGAGTGCTAGCAGTGGAAAGGGATCTGAAAGCTGCCTAGCTCACATGCTTAGTCTCGAAAGGAAGTCAGTCAAACTAAGAGATGGGCAGGGCATAGGTAAGCCAAAAGTCTTTATTCTTGCCCAGGACACACGGCAAGAGACAACCCAAGCTGGGTATGACAAGAAGGTGGAAGGAAGAGAGGCCCGATGTCTAGAATGCTCCTGCACAGACGTGGCAGTGCGGTCCCAGAGATGATGGCGAGACGGTCGAGACCATCTGACTACCCTCGCCGCTCAGTGGACATGCTCCTCTTCCTGTTCCACCTCTTACGTCATCAGCCCTCTCCCTCGGCCCCTCTCTCAAGATTGTTGGCCCATCTGTGAAAGAGGAAAGCTAACCTAGAATTCGTATTTCCAAAGCATTATTTCACTCAACATTTTCAAACCACCCTTAAGAATCAGCCCTGGCTCTTCTGGAGTTAGTGTTCCAGCAGGAGAGAGAAACCAAAGGCTCACTTATCTACTCCATCTCCACAGTGGGTGTCCTGTGAACAGTGTGATCACGGTCCCCAAGGCCTGCTCCTTAGACACTGGTTCCAAAGGATACACTGCCTGGAAAAGGGTTCTAGGGCCAAAAGATTTAATAAATTGGGGAACTACTTACACCCAACCATTTTAAAAGACTCACAGTGCAAATTAATGTACTAAAGGTATTAAGACGTCTTTCACTAAAAACCTCATGAATGCTGATTAAAACCCCAATGATTCTCAAACTCACTGGACCACTAAAACCTATCAACAACCTATGGCAAGAATGTTCTCTTGAATGTAATTTGATGGATTCCACCTGGGGTGATCAGGAATAGGCTTCAAGAAGGGTGAAGCATTCGGAATGGGCCCAAAAGATGCACAGGGTTTCATCAGGCCCGGAGGGAGGCAATCACAAATCCACTCATTCGACGCGCATTCGCTGAGCGCCTATCAGCAAGGCCAACCCTCGGCACTGCAGCGCACACGCAGGCCTTAGGGCCCCAGTGTCTGCTCCTTGGCAGTGAGGAGCACTGGCTCTGATTTGAGGAAAAGCACAAGATATTTGGAGAATAAGAAGAAAGCAGGTGCAAAAAAGAGAAGAAAGAGTACGGGTGGAGACCAACAGTGTGGGGCTAAATCCTCAAAGAACAAGAAGGTATCAGAACAGTTGTGTGCCAGGCCACCTATTCCAAGTGAACAGCGCTGCCTAGGCAGGGATATTCCTTTCCGTGGCCATGGCTGGTAGAGGAACCCCCGTTCCTTCTGTGGGCCTCAGTTTCCGCATCTATCAAGCGACCAGACTGGGTGAGGTCTCTGAGCGCCTTGCAGCATCAGCATCGAGGAGCGGCCGGCGCTCGAGGAGAGGACGGCTATGCGGACAGAAGAGCTACGGGTCTGCTCGCATGTCAACAAGCAGCCTTGCAGAGCAATAGGCAGGAGAAAATAAAGGCAGTTGCATCTTCAACTCTGAGGGTCTAGTCCCCCTCCACCTGACACCTTAGCTAATGCGTCTCAAACTAGAAAAATAAATGAGACACATTTTTCGACAATTTTGCTCAAAAAACTGAGGAAAGCGAATTTAATTTTTGTACTAAAACTGGGACACATTTTAGACTAAAACATACTTTGAATGCATTTTAAAGAATAAAAAAGAGATATCTGCTTGTGCCGGCTTTTTGTCTTTAGGGCTCCAGGGTCCCTAGGGGTGCTGACTGACACGTGAGGAAAGGTCCGACTGGGAGAGCTACAGCCTCTGCTATTTAAGTCTTGTAAAGACAGAAGCCCAGTTATCCTAAATAAAGCTGTGCTGGAGCCTGGAACTCACCATTGGACTGGTCTTCCCCATAGTTCTTATGGGACGGTGCATACAAGAACATCAAAGCAAAGACGTACAGGTTCCACATCCCGTAGATGCCTGTGAAAAAGGCGCTGTTCACTTGGACTGTGACACCGCCCCACTTCCAGTGGCCTTCAGTCACCTGTGGACAGTGATGTTCTACTGTTACCAAGATGAAACATAACCCCAACCCAGAAAACCAACCAACACAAAAACCAAGTCTCTTCTACATCCGGGAAAAGTGAACAGCCATGAAAGGCTCCATTTTCTAATCTGAATCATACTAGTATGAACTAAGGTTCACTGAGGGCTTATATGTGTTAAGCACAAAGTCAGTGATTTTCACCTTGCTTGCACATCAGAATTACCTGGGGAGTGTTTCTTCTAAAACAGCAGTACATGGTTTTCCCTAATTCCAAGAAATTGTATTTGAGTCTAACACTTATCCACAATTATAATTCCTCCTCTGCTATCAGTCTTCCTAGCTAGATGTAAACTCCCTGCAGGCAGGGACCTGTTCTAGTTTACTGCCATATCTTCAGTGCCTGATTCACCACAGGAGTGCAATGAAGAAAGGATTAAATAAACAAATGAATCCTTATAGGGAGCAGTTTTCCTTAGAGGGCAGCATGGGGAAGCAGAAAGATAGGGCTGAAGTCAGAGCCAGATTCAAATCCAGGCTCCTTGACTCTGCTTGGTCTAAGAGAAATAAGATTAAGACTCTGAACATCAGTTTCTTTAAGTGCAAAACAAAACCTTGTGGGGTTACTGAGGAGAATTAGTAAATGTATTTCTAGAAATTTCCTTTCCTGGCACCCAGTAAATGCTCAATAAATCTTACTTATATAATGTCACACTCCATGTAAGTCACTTCTGAAGTAATTATGGAGCTTTCCTATGCTTTACAATTCAGCAAGCATGTTCTGAGGCTGCTTTTGTCTATGTTAATGATTTGGCAATTGTTTTAAGGGCTATCTGATGGCATATGGCTATGCTAAGAACTGTCAACAGAACCCACTGAGCCAAGTGACTGATAGTTTGTGCTAGCTCTGAGATCAATGAAAGGATTTTGGCCACTTCTGCCTGCAAAAGGAAATCTTAAATGGGAGTAACATAAATATTGGACAGATGTTCCTGTGATTGCCTAAGGAAGCTGTGTTATAGAAGTCATCTCTAGAAGGTCCTTCTTCGAGGAGCTGCAATGTGAAAAGGCAAACGACAGCTAAATGTTATGACTTTAACAAGCAGGCTTATTTCACCTCCTGTTTATGAGGCAGTGCATCTATATTAATTTGGTACTCTCGTTATAACCCATCACTCACTAGGGCCCCAAGCATAATAAAGCTTTAAGTATAGGGATTTCCTTTTGAAAGACCCAGAGTGTCAGTTAACCAGGTTAAATGGTTATAGACTCATCAGTTTTCGTTGACCCTTGATGATACACAAAGTTTCATTTTTGTGATTCATAAACAAACCATTATCATCATCTCTTATTTAAAATGATTTACTTTATGCGACATGCTCAAGAATGTTTTTTGCAAAGAAGGATTCCATAAGCATCACTGATTTTAGAACAATGTACCAGCACTGAAGCTACTTAGGTCTTATTTCTTAGAAGTAAGTCACTCTTCTTAAGTACAGAACATCCTAACTTTATAAAAATTACAGTATTTAGAGCATATGTAAGATGACTTTTAATGCATATAATGGAAAGGGAGAGGAAGCCTTAAGATAGTTCCTGGAAACATGTACCTGCTGTCATAACAAAGGGACTCTTTTGTATATAATTAAGGAGGGGAGATTAGGCCAGGTGAACTATAGTTAAGATGAGGAGGGCAGTTCTTATTTTCTTCTGTTCTGTTAAGGTAGTGAGCCCCCCCAGCTATGGGAAGGGCCTGTAAGAGACCCTACTTCCTGTTACATAAGCTGGGAATACTCAGTATTGCCAGTTTTGCTGAAATTGATCCTTGCTGGGATGGGCTAAACTGATCTAAGGAACACCAACCTGCAGCCTGGTACACAATGGTATTCAGCAGACAGATGTTTGTTGAATGAATATGGGTGAAAATACAGGGACGTGTAGGAATGCCAGTGCAAAAATACATGGACAGAAACAGTTAATCATACAAATATCTGATTGAAAAGTAAAGAGAAAATACTGAGGTCCTTAGTAAATCATAACAATGGCACTTAAAAGGAAGAGGTCAGTGGGTAGTATTATTTCATTTACATAGCACTCCTGATTGTATTTCTTTATTATCACTTAAAGCCAATAATTAACATGGACATTAACAAAGCTAAGACTTTTTGAAATATTAACAAGGACATGATGGTTAACACTTACTCAATGCTAATGATGTGTCAGTCACTATACTAAGAATTTTACATGGAGGATATTATTTAGTTTTAATAACAACTCTATGAGGTAAGCAGGTAGGCAACAACAAAGGGGTGAACCCCGATGCAGGAAGGTGCATTATCTTGTCAAGATCGCTCAGCCAGAAGTCGTGGCTCTGGTTCCAAGAGGTGTTCTTAAGCATTCATTCAAGAATAGGAATATTACCATAAAAGGGTGAGTCTCAAATTAGCATATGAGGCAACAATTTTATAAGGTCAAATTTCCTTTGAAAAGTCACTTAATGGACCTAATGCACTACATATATGTAATATGTACTATATGTAATATGTAAAGCATGTAATATATATATATGTAGAACATTATGGTCTATTATGTGAATTATGGTCAGTGTACACACACAGGCTTGTATATTCAAATCCATATACTAATATATGTGCATTAATATATAATGTATGATACACCATAAACTGGATATATATGCAAAATACAATTTTACAGTAGAACCATACAATGGGGGCCACATAGGCACTGAGACAGGCTGAGGAAACAGCAGGTTTGTGACCCCATTTTCAAGTTTGCTTTGAGACATATACACGTTGTTTAGAATGGTGCTGCAGAATTACTCATACTGATTAATTTGTAATCTCTAAATGTATTATTTCCTGCTAAGGGCAAAGAATTGAATCTGTATAAATGAACTGTACACATAGTGTCACTGTTGGGAGATTCCATTGTATCCCCTCTCCTCTCTCAATTATTCATGCCTAAGACATCCTGAACGGAGTGCATTCCCACCAATATGTACCACAATAAGCAGCCTCGTCACAGCAGGCCTTGTAAATCCAAAATCTTATTAATGCCAAGGCAGAGAGGTGACAGGCACCCCCATTTAGCTTTCAGAGAGAAAAATCAGGTAACCCCAAACCCCAAACAAAAAGAAAAAAAAAAGGAAATCATCTCCTCCCTTCTGCGTTGTCTTATTTCTGAAAGTCCCTGTTTTTCCTGATCTAACATTTGAACAATTTACTTTTGTGTGAAACCACCCAATTATACCCCTGGAGCCAAGTGAAGGTCAAATCCTTTACACCCAGTAGTCTTGACAACCAACATTCCTCTTAACAACAAGATTTCCAAATCCTGGACACCGGCTCTCTTACCGGAAACATTTCCTCTGTAAGTAACAGAATGAAGTGGTCACACACACACAAAAGAGCTGGGGACAGGCTCTCTGGGAGTTTTCTGCATGTGGGCTTGACCTGGATGTCAGGCACCTGGGGGTCTCCTTAGTGGAAGTTGGTGACCTTCTCCCCTGCATTGCAGTTCTGTTCCCTACTGCCTGCCACCTCTAAATGGAACGCCTCTTTCTTTTCTGGAGAGAAGAGGCTAAAATACCAGGCTATGATGTACCATCTCTTCATTGCTATGACTGAGGCCATTAAAATGGCAGGCATTAAAAGACTGCACCTCAGGACCCAGCTACAAAGCCTCAAGGTCACTGCATTCCACAGCTTCCCGTCGGCCTTTCATTCCTGGCCTCAGAGTTTCAATATCCTGGCGAGATCCCCTCGCATTATATTTCATGGGGCTTAAATGCAAGCTCTCCCAGCAAGCTGGAGAGTATAATGGGAGTTTTAATACATTCCTTTTACCTAAGGCTGGGATCTATTTCAAAAAGTTACCTAATAGGTTTTCTTTCAGGTGAGCTCATTGCTGAGACATTCCAAAATGATATTATAAAATAAATCCTCTGATGACTATATTAATACAGTACCTGGGACACTGAGAGGTATGCCTGAAAATGTCTCAGATATCTATAAATAAACCTTAAAAAAAATAACCCAGCAGGAGGAATGTGAGGAGCTAATGGAATCCAAAAGACCTCACTGCTACCCCCTTAGAGTTGAAATCTACTCCAGGCTGACTGTGGCAGCAGATATAAAAAGCCAGCCTCAAGCTGGAGCATGTTAGAAAATACTGGCGCAATGGAATCATCTTTTTC
Organism: Smutsia gigantea; assembly: GCA_032199065.1. Lineage (NCBI taxonomy): Eukaryota > Metazoa > Chordata > Mammalia > Pholidota > Manidae > Smutsia > Smutsia gigantea. The sequence goes on along the minus strand of JAVSCE010013605.1, from coordinate 27,587 downwards.
TCTAGAGAAAAGCCCCAAAGTCTGCTCCTTGGAAGACTGGAATCCTTTGCTTTAAAAAGGTGCACTAATTATACAAGAATGAGGTTAAATTCAGGCAACTTGGAGCTGCCTTAAAGATCAGCCTTCTTGACCTCACAGTGTCGCTTCCTGATGTCAGGTGAAAGGGCCTCTGCAGAGAACAGAGTCAGTGGGACGGGGTGTAGGACAATGACCACCATTTTCTAAAGGGCAGAAATGTGTCAGGACCAGAAGTGCTCTTTCTGTCTGGCTTGTTGAGAACACATTTTGGTAGTCCCTTAGATGCCCCAGCCCACGCTACTTGGGGTTCTGCTTCCCCGAGCAGTCTGCCCTGCTTTACTAGACCTCAGTACAGAACAAGCTGGGTAAGTGTCACAGGGCATTACCATGGGACTGGAGGACTGGAAAGCACTTTGGTCACTAGTGGGAGTCAGCCAAGGGATAAGTCAGGCCTCAGACATCCTTGCTTGGGCCTCAGCTGGTTGAATAAAAAACTTATTCAGAATGTGAAATACTTTTACTGCATTTGGAATGGAGAGTGAAGTTTCCAAGGTTTTATAAACAAACAGTCTGATACAAACACAGCACTCTTGTAGGTCAAAGCAGATGTAATGCACAGACCTTAGGAAGATGTATATTTGTTTTACTTTTTCCCACATTCACGTTGGCCTTGGGCAGCAACACTAACGCTGACCAGTGGGCATGGCCAACAGGGCTCTGGGCCCCCTAACCTGGGTCACAGGAACTCCTGGATAGAATTCAAGGGGTCCATGAGCTAGGGTGGGAAAAATATCACATCTTTATTTTCAGTCTCTAACTGAAAGTTTCCATTTCTTTTAAATATGAATGTAGAAAACAAATCCCCATAATATTAGCACTACCTGTAATCATGTCACCAACAGAAACTGTGATATTTTCATATCAATTACAGTTACAGATACATATCTGTAATATCTGTAATGTGTATAATTGCAAATATCTACCTATCTATATGATTCCCTTTGAAATCCATAGTGTTTTATTTTACTCCCTTAAAAACATCCAAAGAGGCCCATAGCCTTCACCAAGTTGTCCAAGGGGTCCATGACACAAAAAGGATGCCCTCTACAAGAAGGCAACCTGCCAGTAGAATGGGACAAGTCTTGTCCCCAGGCTCTATCTGCACTACCAACACTTTCAATTTTGGCCAAACACAGAATGACAGAGCAGTTGGCAAAAAAAAGTCAAAAGGACCAGGCTTGGTTCCTAACGGTTTATGTCCTTTGGTACAGCATGCACCGTCACTGCCGTTCACGCTCACAGGGTGCCTGGCACCCTGTGAGTCCCTTTCCGAGCGTTCCTTCACGTGAGCCTTACAGCCACCTTCCGTGGGTGGTAGTAGGAGTACAGCCACCTTACAGATAAAATAATTAAACCTTCGAGCTGTTATGGAATCCATCCACAGTCCCACCCAGCCAGAAAGCAGCATAAATAGGAAATGTCTTTAAGGCCATGCAACTTCATATTCCAGCAAACTGGGTAACATATGCTGCCCTACTCACCACACACAGGACTTTTGTGAAGCCCAGAAGAATAACAGATATGTAATATATCAGATTTAAACAGCACTGTTCACTTTCCAAAACAAGCTACCAGTATTTAAAAATTATTATCACTACTATTATTAAGATTCTCAAGTATATCAAAATTTTGAGTTTTGGAAATACCCGGCAGAAAGATACAGTTCTATCAAGGGGACTTCTAGATTATATTTCATGTTGAAGTGGCAATATAATGATTACAAAGAATGGCTGATGGGCTGTAAAAGGATCTAGGTTAATGCTAGATAAGGATCAAATCAAATCAATATTTGATTGTTGGTATCTGCTACAGGGCTTGAAAAATACTCTCCTAAGTCAATGAAACAAGCACCCTTTAATCTGGCTGCAGGCTTTTAACTTTGCAATTTTTTCCTCCTACAAGGCTGTACTAAAAGGGAAAATTCAGTCCATTTCTGGCCAGGTGATAACAAGCCCTAGAGTGGAGAAGCCTAAGAAAACATGGCTTGGTCAGCTGCCCAGCACTATGGCTGCTTGTCTCTTTCTCAGTAGCTCCATAGAATTCTCCATGCAGAGTAGAGGTATCTTTCCACGGACATTCTCACCTTGACCTCCCAGGTCCACTTACCTGACTAACAATGAAGAAAATGACGGTCATGGCAGCACAGGCCAGGGTGATGAGCATGAGGAACTTGAACCTGAAAATTAGCCCCTATTAGGAAAGAAAGAGTAGTTGTTAACATTCCACCGCCTACCGCCAGTCCTTTCTTAATATATAAATCTATACAAAGCTTATTTTGTTTTATTTCTTTAAATCAAGTGTTTTCCATTAGAATATACCTGATATGCAATATTTCATTGGTTTCAAATGTACAACATAATGGATTGATAATTATATACATTACTAAATGCTCACTATGGTGAAAAAGGCAAATTTTAAATACATCTGTAAAAAACAAATTCCTAAGAGTGATGGTAGAATGATTGCATGTGGTAACTTTCCTCCTGCAGAGGTGAATATGGCTGAAAAATTTATCAAGCTGAGTATTTCCTACATTTTTATCTGTCATGAAACAGTGACACTGGAGCCTGGGAAATTATATTCATGGCACGTCATGAGGCTGCTAATTTTCCTGCTAAGCTGGTTATGCTTCTCTGCAAGGGTTCAAAGTTACCAAATCCAAGTTTTCTGTGGTTGTAATGAAATTCTGCTCCAGTGAACAAAAAGAAATGTGCATATTAATTGACATGAAGTGGATTTGGTTGAATTTTTTCATGTGTCACTCCAGCTCTAGCAACAGGCAAAGCTTCAGAAACTACCCAGAGCTTCCTGAGAGAAGGATTTAAGAAGGCAGCTTGCGTTTCAGGGAGGAACACCTCTTACTCAGGGGCTCTTATTTGCAAATCCATTCATATAAAAACTCCATGGTCCTGCAGTTTGTTTCTCTTGTCACAGAGGAATTAGGCCCGTATCTCTCAGGACAGGCACTTAGGCATGAGCCCAAGGATTTTGAAAATACAAGAATATGTTGCCTGCATTAGAGATTTGAGGATGTTGAATTTCTCTTTAATGAGGCATATACTCTATAAACAGAGATTATTGAACTCTATCTGAGCACCTGCTTGATATTTTATGAAAAATGTGGCCTATTGGAGTCTGGAAATCAGATTATTAAGGCTGACTCTCAGCAAGGAAACCTCACCTAAAGCCTCACCCAAGCCAAATCCCAAAGCTACCAGAGTCAAATCTCCCACTGAGTATGCACCTACATTCCATCCCAAAGCTGAAGAACCTGCTCAACAAGTTCAGTTCTTACTGAGGCTAGAAAGACATTTACACTACAAAAACTTCAAGATTTAGATGGGCCAGCTAGATGCTTGTCAGAGCAGGGGTTAGCCTCTTGTTTTGCCCAGAGATCCCATCTGACATGAGGGCCTCTTAATGTGTATTTGAAATAAAGGCTTCCCATCTCCAGGTGCGTGTGTGTGTGTGTGTGTGTATGTGTGTAACAGATGGAGCAGGCGACACTGAGTACCAGTTCCTGAATGAGCTGGGACATTTGCTCACCTCATAGTGCATCCGCCGGACTTTGCTCATGGCTGGCAAGCTGGACTGCTTCCCACTGATGTTCCGGAACACCTGAAACACCATGAAGCACAGAAACAGGAAGTAGAGGCAGAGACAGATCCCAGCCACAATGATGAAGGCCATCTGATGGTGGGCCGTAAAGGAAACATCAGGCTAGCCAAGGACACAGGCACTTCTCCCCAGCTCTGCAGGCATTACTCTCCCGACATTTTGGCAATTTTCAGGGGGATGAAATATTAAAACCAAGTACTCTAATGCCGGTGATAGAGGTTTTCTGACACAAAAGGACCACAGAGAGGAACGTTCCAAACTGGTTTTTAAGACAATTAATAGGTGGACTAGAGTCTTGCTTATTAGAAGTGTAGACCTTAGGGTCCACCCAAGACTTACTGAATGAGAATCTGCCTTTTACAAGGTCTCCAGGAGATTCAGATGCACAGTAAATTTGAAAAGCACTAAAATATGGGATATTGGTTACAAAATATTGATCAGGGGGAAAGCTACATTAAAATTACTGGGAGAGTTCAAATGCAGGTACCCTCATCCCACTGCAGATATATGGAATCAGATCTTCCAAGGGCTAGGAAACCAAGTATAACAGGGAACCACTGGGCTAATCCCTGCATTTCCTAAGAAGGAGACTGAGGTACCCTGGAACTAGGAGGAGATGGAGCAGGGGCTGAGGGCCCCAGCAGCTGTAAGAGCCACTGGGCATGGCCCTGAGGTTCTCAACGAAAAACCAGGGATGAAGTTCTGTCACCATGAGAAAAATCTTGTCAAATGGAACAGGAAGCAGAAGGACACAGGGCCTCGGTGGGAGTTGACGGTGGGGACAGTATAAACTCTGAGACCCATCAGGCCAACTCTAAAACCTATCTTTAAACTCAGTCTGAGAACGATCAAGGCTTGGGGTAGAGTGGGCTGGCTGGGGAGACAGCTGACCCAAATCCAACTCCTTTCTGCTACAACTCTACCCAAGCTGCGTATTTTCAGATATTTTAACAAGTGTGAACTCAGCATGTGTATTTGATTAAACAGTACATTTAATGCAGTTTCTCCTCCTTGCCTAAAATCAACGGTAACCTAGAATAAAGGGAATACAGTTATTTGACGCAGGACTTGAAATGTCATTTGCCACCCTGGACCTCCATCGTATCTGTAGAATGAAAAAGTTGAAATAGATTTAACACTATAAATAGTCCCTATGTCAGACAGCTGACATTTTTTAGGTGGGGCATGGGGGAAAGAAAGAGCTTAAATTCTCTCATCTTTAAGGTAATGACACTACTGGTTTAGCTTGCTCACAAAGTTCTTGTGATACTAAGAAGTCCACAGAAACATTGTGATCCGACAAAAGTATATTTACCAGCACATAACAAATGATTACCCATTAAGAAAGAATATAACTCAAGCCTTTCTCCCTTCTCCAGAGGAGCATCTTTTTCTCCCGAAGCACTTAACATATTATTCAGGAAGATAAAATATTTAAATCCGGCATCCTAAAAGGGATAAGCTAAGACTGTCACTTGTGTTTCATGAAGATGACACAGATGGAGTTTATGCCAACCAACCACAAGCCTTCATGGCTCCTCTGGAACTAATCACCTTAGCCTTATCTCCACCTGTCTCAGGAACGACCAGCACCGGCATGGTGTGCCAGCGCACCAAGGTCACGGGCAAGAAGTCTTGCACACAGTCAACTTCAGAAACAGATTCCCCCACGGAGCCCCAGAGACGAACCTCCAAGGCTCTAGAATAAGCTATTCATGCTTCAGACTGCGGTAAACAAGTGTATCATAGATAATTTAGACAGGCTGCGGTAAGACCAGCGACTCCGATCCCTCTGCTGTGCGGATGTGAAGCAACTTCCTTGTTTTGCCTGCTCTCACCCAGGCTTAAAAGCAAGCACTAATTCTTCTCATTATTTGCTTGAATTGTGTCATTATCATTGGTCTGGGGATCAAGGATCTGGCTGAGCACATATGGAGAACATGAGTGGGACTCAGAAAAAGATTCTGGGGACTGGGTGGCTAGAGGAAGAAATAAAATCCCGAGCCCGTCAACGAAGGATACAGCCAGCTCTGTCCCCACATCTGTAGTCCAGATACTGTAGAAGGGATTCGTGAGTTGTACCCCTCTGCAAGAGAAACGACATGAAAGGCAAAACATAATTGACACAGGCAAAGGGAAACTTTCCTTTTTACATATTCTTAGCTTTTCAGCCAGAGGGGTGGGGGCAGTTATTGAGATTAGAAAAGATCACAGAAGACTTAAAGACAAATGTAGTTTGAAGGATACAATTAGCCCAAATGTTTTGCATCTATAATGACCTTTTCCTTTGATTTAATTCCAGTCCTTATCTGAGGATGTGACCGTGTCCAATGCCTCCATCCCACTGGCTCCCAACCACCCTTCTCCTTTTCAAATATTCCTCCTACAGAGCAAGGGTGGACATGGTGATGCGCATTTCAGCCTGGAGTCCCAAGGGACCTGCTCACCTCTCACACATGTCAAATATGAACAGGCAGAAAGAGCCAATAGCAACTGGTCCGACTTGCTTCCAATACCCTGCTATGTGATTCCGCTCATGCTGATCCTGGGGAAAATCAGTTGAGAAATGAGACAAAGATGGGGGAGAGCAAATCAGTTCTAAAGGCAACTCAGTCATTCAAACAGTCTTTGCAGACCACCTCTTGTGTATCAAGCATCATGCTAGACTCCAGGTGTACATTAATGAGTAAGACCAAAATCTCTGTCCTAAGGAGAACACTTTTGTCGGCCCATCCATAAGGGCTGTCATAGCCCTAAGAACAGGATGCTACAAAACCCAAAGAAAGGACTTGGGCCCTAGGGGCACTGATTTTGTGGTCCACAAAAGAACTCATGCAGAATTAAAGTCCCATATGACTTATCACTTGTGTTTGTTAAGGTGGGGTGGTCCCCAAAGGACAAAATAAGGACTCTAAGACATTAAAATACATCAAGTGTAAGAGGTTCCTTATGGTTAGGAAAACAGATATATGTTCTCCCTATCTTCCTTAAAAACAAGGGTGGTCCCTCTTGATAGATATACAAAGACGTGAAGAGAAAATGAAGGAATGTAAAATGAGAAAATAGAGAGAGGCAAAAAATGTGTCTTAGCATCTCAGTAGCACCACACTAGTCCCTGGACAGTCCACCCGGCTGCTGTCCAGCTGGAGTACTGGGGTCCTCTCCACTGCCAGTCTCTGCTGCCGAGGGCTCATTCTCAGGGAGTCACTGACGGGGGACCCCTCGCGCCTACCCCATCAGTGAGCAGAAGCCTTCCTCTCCTCTCACTGCTCTCCCGGAAGGGCTGCAAGGCTTCAGGAGCAATGATCAAACCATAATGGAATTTAAAAACAGTCTGCTCTACTATTTTCTACAATGAAGCTCATGTGCCTGACATGAGGACCAAACTCTGGTTGGCACATCATCTTAGCCACACACAGTGTGATGATTGCACCATTCTTATTTTTATCCATGATGCCTTTAATCCCTTCTGAAATATGATTTGGTGTCTGTGCTGAGACCAGGGAGGTCAGTATTTCAGGGTCATAGAGGTTACTAGGCCGCCTGGACAAACTGCCAGCTGGAAAGCGCCAGGCCCACATTCCCTGGTGGTTACTTTGGTTCTGGGGACAAAGAAAGCTGAAGCCAAAGGACAGGAAATAGTGATGACCATTAAGATTTTTGTGTTTGCTTTCTGTTAAATACTTCCTCATATTATATCATTTAAATCTCACAAAAAGTCTATCCATGACGCCTTTAAAACCCATTATGTAGATGAGGAAGCTGAGATTCAGAGTGAAGGCACTTGCCTAAGGCCACTCAGCAAGTTAGTAAGTGGTGGAGCAGGCATTTGAACCACAGTCTAACTCCAGAGCTCACTCCTGTAACTACTGGTTTATTCTGCCCCGGCCACTGCTCCTTCCCCAGGGGCTCTTACCATCATATGCTCACCACAGAAGATTATCCAGAAGGAGAGAAGCATCGCATAGAAGATGCCCTGTCGGATGTCACCAAACAGCAGCATCCAGGTCCAGTCAAACCCAATGGAAAACCATTCCACTGGGATATTAATAAAAGTCATGGAAATCCCAAGGGCAAAGATGACTCTGACGGTAAGAAAATATCAGGAAAATCATTTTATTCATCTAGGAGATAGATTTTCAAAAATCAGAACCCAGTTTTGGGAACTGAGATGTCACATATAGGGATGGAAGCCATGAGATCGGTTTCTTAGCTCTCAGAGTTTCTACACAGAGATGCAGAATGAAGGAGTGTTACATTAACCTGTCTGTACCACCGAACCTCACCCCCTTAATGGCTTGAACTTTATTTTGATGCCACCTCAGATTAAAAACTTCCTACAACATTTTTACCCTCCCTTGCCTTCTTAATCAGACCTTCTTAATCAGGTAATTGAATAGAATTATCCTCTCTTACCTTCTCAGGTTATCGTTAATCTGATCAGTCAGAACACTATTATTGTCATGGTATCCTCAGCAACTGTGGGTTACCTAAGCATATTCCTTTCACTAATAAATGACTCCAGGCAATATGAAATACAAATTCTTTCAGATGCTTGTTTGGATTTTATTTTGCTTTTCCCTGCCACACTATTAATTGCTACTTCTCTATCAGTATCATTCACTTTGTCAATGAATATTTCTATTTTCATCATACCTGTGAAATACACATGTTTATTAAGCATGATCATGTACTGGGCATTCTGTAAGGGCTACAGATACCTACATGAAAAGGACCAGTTCCTTCACTCATGGATACATACTCAGTGATGTACCAGACAAAGTGTGATAAGTGACACAACAGAAGTGTGCACAGATTGCTACTGGAACTTCTAACTTTGACAGAGACAGAAATTGTGAGTTGTTGTGAGTCAAAGTTAGGGAGGTAGAAGGGTGTTCCAAGCAGCGGGAGGAGCCTGGGTGGAAGCACAGAAACCTGGAACAGCCTCAAGCATTTAGGGATCTGCAGGTAGCACGTATCAGGAAATGTCATAACTTGTCAGAGATGGAAAAAAGGCTGAGCTCATGAAAAAACTTGCATAGTTTATTAGGGAATTTGAAATTTATCTTGAAAGGATGGAAGATCCAATAAGAAGGTTAAAAAATGGACTGACATCATTTATTCATTGAAAAATTTGTATTTATTCAATATGAATTAATAGCTCCTAGTATGTGCCAGTCACTCTTCTGGGTGTGAAGACACAGCAATAAACAAAGCAGGCCTCCGCAGATGCTTGTATTCAGATGGGGTGAGAAGTGAGATATGGGAGGAAAGATAACAAATAAAGAGAGGATGAGTGTTACGAAGAAAAATAAAGCAAGGTAAGAGAATGAAGAGTGATAGGGGGCTATTTCATATAAGGTGGACAGGTAAAAGCCTCTAAGGTAAGAGACATTACAGCAAGGCCTGATAGAAATGAGGAAATGAGCCACAAAGATATCTGGGGAGTAATATTTCAGGGGACAAGGACACAGGGGCAAGGGCCCTGAGGAGAAAGCATGCCGAGCATGTTCCGGTACCATCAAGAGGAGATGGTGGGTGGTGAAGAGGACAGAAGATGAAATCAGGGGTGGCAAGGATCCAGATCACCAAAGGCTTTACAGGCCAGGGTAAAGGAAATGAAAGGCCAATAGGGAGCTTTGAGCAGAGGAATGACATGGTCTGATTTATACTTAAAGGGAACACATGGCTACTGTGTAGCAGATCATAGGGAGGAAAATGGTGGAAGCAAGGAGAGCCGTTGAGAGGCTATTTCCAATAACCCAGGCGAGAAATGATGGAGAGTTAGATTAGGGTGGTAGCAATGGAAACAGTGAGATTTCCTGGTGCGTTGGCTGAGGGGGGGGTGCAAAAAAAGAGAAATAAAGGATGATTCCTATGTATGTAGTCTGAGCAGCTGAAAGGACGGAGTTGCCATTTCCTAAGATGGGATGCATGGAAGAAGAGCAAGTTTCAAGTGGGAGGAAATCAGGTGTTGTCCTCGGCATCTGTTGTCTTTTTGTGCAAGTACAGATGTTATGTAAACAGCTGGAATATTTGAGTCTAGAGCTGGGAGAGGCTCTGGCTGAGGATATGAATTAAAAGTCATCACAGTATAGATGAATTTTAAGGCCACAAGACTCAATGAGCTCACCTGGGAAATCAGCATAGCTAATAAAGAGAAGAGGTCCAAAGACAGCCCTGGCTGCAAAGTTTAAGAGGTTGGAAAGATGATCGGAAACAGTGATGGAGACTGAGCGATAATCAGCAAAGCAACGGAATGACCGTGAGATGAGTGGAGGAGGCTCTGTGAGATAAAGGGAGTGGCCAGTTGTGTCCAACGCTGGTGAGGAGTCAAACAAAGGGAGGACTGAGAAATGACCATTGGATTTGGAATATGGAGGCCCTGGTGATTCTGTCAAGAGCAGTTTTAACGAGGGGGTGTAATGAGCTGATGAAAGAACAGGAGGAGAAGATATACAGACAAGATTTTTTAAGGAGCTTTGTTGTAAAGAGAAGCAGAAAAATGGTGTGGTGGATGAAGAGGAAAATAAGAAAAAGAAGAGTTTTGTTTAAGAGTAAGAGATAGTATAAACGTGTTTGTGTATTAGTGTGAATAATGCAGCAGGAAAGAAAAAGTCAATAATGTGGGAGAGAAAGGGGGACCTATCTACAGGAGCATTGCCTTCCTGAGTCAGAGGGGCTGGGCTTGGTTAGGGGCAAGGCCGTCTGCCCACTGCGGCAGAGAGAGGGGTCTGATTCAGACCAGGGGAATGAAGAGAGAAGAGAATGGAGAACCACGGCTGTGGAGAGGCAGAAGCAAGAAAAAGGAGTCCAGGAAGATTCCTGATCCAATCACCAGCCCAGGTAACACGTGACCACTTGAACTGGACCCCAGCAGAACCAGAACCGGGGACCCTGGGCTGCCTGTGTTCCTGCAGAGTGACCGCAGATCAGCTCTTACTTTTCTAGAAGCACTGGGGGACGGGACATCATGGTGATCCTCCTCCAGTACCACACCATGATGATGAAGATGCTGGGCGTGAGGAAGGTTTTCATGGCGAACCACACCTTGGTGAAGCCTCCATTCTGGTGTATTCCCTAGGCAGAGACAATCATAATGCTGAAGGTGAATATAGCTCAGTGTTATTCTCTACCAACAAATGCATTTTGGGGAGAAGAGGGAGGACTTTTCTGCTAAACTTTCAAGATGAAGAGCTTTGACATTCACAGCATGTACTGTCACCACCCCCTGGCCCCTCGTCAGGCCCCGCAGAAAGGCCCACAAACGGACCCACTCTGTACTAAGGGAATGATTTTAGGAACAGGATTCAAAGATTCTTTCGTCAGGTTTTCATTGAAAAACTGAAGATATCGTAGATCCTCCAAATTGGTAATTTTTCTGTAGATTTAAGGTAAATTTATACAGTGGAATGCTAAGCAGCATTGCGTAGTATATTATATTATATTCACAATATACCATTAACTGAGAAAAGCAAGAAACTTGAATATGACCCTTTTTTTTGTAAGCAAAGGATTATATATGTTAGAAAAAATCTGGAAAAGAGATATATCAAAACTTCAACAGCGGTTATTTCTCTAGAGAGTAGGATATTACATATAATTTTTAGGTTCATCTACATGTTTATTTGTACTTCCTAATTTTCTACAATAATATGTACTTCTTGTGTGATTTTTTTTTAGGTGAAAAAAATGGCCTCTTGCTCCATGTTCCACTTTTTCCCCTTTTAAACAAGTAAAATGGAAAGAACCTAAAATACCATTGCTCCCTTTAACATTTGTACTTGCAAGATGAAACATGTAAAACAAACTACTTTTATCTTGGTGTTATTTACTATGCAATCATGATGATTATAATAAAATCTTAAATGGGCACAATAATTACATTAGTTCCCATTTCTGTTATCTATCACAAATTTATGATCTTAGCCATCATGGGTATATTATTATTCCCATTTCTCAGATGAAATAATTGGGCCATGCAGATGCCAAGAGTGAGATTGAGTTCCCTTCCAATACACATGCTCACAAACCAGTGTTCTTAGCCAGTGTTCTACTGTCAAAGGTTGCCTGGATCAATTAGATTCACTTACCACCAACCGAATATCCTTTATCTCCCCAATCCCAACGTTGATTTTCTTCTTCTCATTCACAGGCAGCCGGATGTTTAGAAGATAGTACTTATGAGCCACAGACCCGATTTCCATGAACGGGAGGACATCACATTCATAGTAACGGCCCTCATGCTCAGAAGTCTGGAAGAAGAGAAGTTTGAGGCAGGATCATTATTTCCCCAACAGACTCTGTCTGAATTGTATGACTTTGCCTCATATCACCAATTCTTAAAAGCTAATGCTTAAAGGTACAGATAATAGGGCACACAGGAGGCATGGTGACTACCGTCTTGCCTCCCTCCAAAAACAAAAACAAAAAAACCCAGCCACACTTGTGATAGAACCAGACACTTTTTTAAGACAAAAAGGAGAATTCTCTTCTATCTCTTAATACCCTTCTCAGCTCTCCAATCCTCAGCTGAGCCTTGCATCAGACTACCTGGTCTACCTGTGCTATAAAGGCTTTTAATTTGCATCTTATCATTGGAGACCAGTAGGACTCAGTGGAGCAGTCAACTTCCTAACTATTCAGGAGGAAGCCCTTGCTGATACTCTTCATTCTTGGTTGATGGCTAATTATTTTCATGGTTTGGGTCTACAGGAGGAGGTCCAAGAAGGTGAAAATGTTCTTATTGATTTGATAAATAAAAAATCAACTCAAAGAGCCCTTGTAATTTGGGGAAGACAGAGGGATGGAAGGCAATAATGGGGTTAGTTTTTAAAGTCACCCACTCAGAATTCTCTGCCTCGAAAGCTTCCTGACTGCCCAGGAGGCAAGATGGAAGAGGGAGCAGAAATTTTAATTAAACAAAAGTTTAGCCCCATTTCTAGAAAAGCCTCTTGGGTTTTTTTGAACTGTCAAGAATTGAAGAGGAACTGCTTAGAGCACGGTGGTGGGGAGATTATTAGAGAGTAGAAGTACTTGCTTTTTGAAAACTAAATTCTTGTTTTTCCTCACCAGAACGCCTGGCTACGTGTCCTGTCAAGAGGCAGGGATAATAAGGGGTAAATATGGGCATGTAAAGGCATGAGCTTTGGCAGCCAGGGACTTTACCCTGATAAAAAAGATGAATGCCTGCCATCAAATTTATATGCCAGTTTATTAATATGTTTATAATGCCCATGTTTGCTTGACATACACCTCCTGATTAAGTGATGGGAAATTTAATTTGTTGTTCCTAAGCCTGAATTCTCAGGACGTCCATATTTTTTGTGTATCATCAGAGTATAAAAAGTCCAGTAGAGTAATGAGAAGTAAGATAACAAAGAGTCTACAGTCTAACTAACATATGAAGGGTCTCTGCCCCTTCCATGATCTTGGGAAGTTCCTTATTGGACACTCAGAACTTAGAGTACAATAAACAGACCTCTGCACAGAGACAAAAGACCCACAGGACAAAAGCAGAGGTGGAACAGAAATATTTGGCTTATGTGCTTCTACTCTTCCCTTCCCCATTCACAGCAGACATCACTAATAAATCATGACAGTTTTTCATGCTCTAAAGTTTGAGGGGTTCTTATCAGAACTACCAGTTGATTGGACTTGGTGAGAATCCTGCTTCTTTTCCAAACCTCAGCTGCATTCTGGGTGAGTCTTCCTATACAGATTGCTTTTTCTCCCCTCTGCTCTTTTCTCTCTCGTATTTACAAATCAGGGCTAGTATTGCAGCTCTACAGAAAGTACTGACAATATATTCAGGCTCTAATTCAGCCTCAGATTAAGCTACATTGAGGAGGCTGATTACCTTCTGTCATAACAGCAAGATGAGGGTTTGTTTTCTGATGTGTTTCCAGTCAGTCTTGTTTTATTTCTAGAAATTGAGTTTGAGGAGGAAGAAACCAAACTCATTTAGTCTAATGCCCCTAACTTGATTATGCATCTTGCCCAAGGTCCCAAAAGTAGACCCAGTACCAGGTGAGGCCAGGGGTCTCTAAGCCCAGCCTCCAGCCCTGATGGGATACAGGAGTACAGCAGGCAGGAAGGAATGGTGCTGCGTCAGAATGCCTGCGGGCAGGCAGCAGGCTGTGGTGAAGAGCACAGGGATCTCCAAGCCAGGAAACTTAGATTCCAGTCCCCAGGGAAGGTCACCTACCTCATTTGGCCTCACTTTCCTCCTAAGTAAAACAAGAAGGTCAAAGGAAATGATCTCCACTGTTCCGTCTAATACCCATCATGGGTAGGCGTCCTCCACTTCCCTATCCTTACAGAGAGAGTAACACTGCCACTTCATGAGACCCAGGTACCCAAGTTCAACAAATTAGATACATCCAGTTTGGGGATCCCAGCCTAGCCTGCCTGTCTCAGAGACAAACTCACTGCACCCTGTTAAGAACTTTTCCTTATGCACTGAGGTTCTGCCTCTGCCAATATTAAGGGCATTTAGGGAAGATACTCCCCCCTCTTCCTTTCCCTTCCCTCATCCCCCTCAGTCCTCCCCCCACCCAACTCCAGCATGAAACTAGCTAATTAGGACAAATTACAGCAGGTGGCAACTTGACTTTTTTTTTTTAACTTCACAATCCACTAGGGACTAAAAAGCTTTAAAGCAATTTCTCATTTAATCTTCAGACTCAAGACTAAATTACACTGCAATCAAAAAGAGTAGATTTGATGATTCGTTTCCTTCACACTTTTCAAGGTTTAATATCTTTCTCAAAAGGGATCAACACATCCTAAAGATAATTAAGCAACCATCATTAAGAAGCAGTCACAGGCTTCTTCATGACCCCCCCCCCCTCACTCTGCTACTCGGTGCCCTCCAAATGGATAAGTAAAGCGAGAAACAACTTTTCCCTTTTCTGAGGATGAAATTCCATATCCCAAAGCTTTATATCCTTGAGCTTAGATATCCGACCAGTCTCACCTCAGAAAGACGCAATCAGCTTGCAGAGACGGCTACAAAGGTTTTAATTAATTTCCTCCACTGCGTACGAAGATCTGAAAATGTCCACTCCCTCTCTCTCCTGCTACCTCCAGTTCCTCTCTACCATTCATTTTCACCTACAGATTGCCACCAGTGGCCTGCCCAAAACAATTCCAGATGGTATTTTGGGGGGACCTTATTTATAACAGTTAGCAGAGGGTCTAGGGCAGTGATCCCCAAACTTTACTGAGCCTAAGTGAAGGATTTGAAATTCTGTTAAAACAGATTCCTTGATCCTACACCCTGTGATTTCTACTGGGTCGGTTTTGAGTACGACCCGGGAGCCTGCATTTCCTATAAGCTCCCGGTGATGCTGATTGCTCCGGTCACACACCATAGCTCTGGTGTGGGGAATCTGGGGAAGGAAGACTTTATAAACGCCAGGTGCCCCAACAGGTGTCCATGCGGAGGGCACATGGTTTGCCACAAAGGTCCTAGTGGCCCATCTGGTCGACATCCTTTTTCATTCTCTAACACGTTCCAGACCAGATGTTAAATGAAAAGGTAACCCTGCTTATGTTCATTACCTCATCCAGTCCTTACAAAGAATCCCAAAGCAGGTATTATCCTCCCATCTTGCAGAAGGGAAAGTGAAACTTGGACAGATTAGATAAATTTGCCTAAGGTACGCGGTCCATAAGTGATACA
Source organism: Smutsia gigantea (assembly GCA_032199065.1). Classification (NCBI taxonomy): domain Eukaryota; kingdom Metazoa; phylum Chordata; class Mammalia; order Pholidota; family Manidae; genus Smutsia; species Smutsia gigantea. Next base: position 12,205 of record JAVSCE010013605.1, on the reverse strand, counting down.
GCCTGGAATTGAAGCCAAGGTACGTTGTGCCCCAAAACCATGCTTTTAGCTACTGCTAATACTGTTACCCTGCCCCACCCTACCTTACTGCTCTTTAGGACAGATGGACAGGGCTCAGAGGCTTCAACTTGCCATTCTTACCATTCCACAAGGAACCTCCCATTTGTAGTTATAAGCAAATGCCAAGTTAGGAAGGTGGATGCCAGGAGAGGAGAGGAACTACATTGATCAACAGAGCAGGGACTACAGAGCTGTCCAAACCCGGAGAAGAAGCAGCCAATCTGAAGAGTCAAGTGACAAACAATGTAATCAAGAATGTGCTTCGCTGCAGTTTGGCCTCTCAGGCACATCACACAAAGAAAATGAGACTATCCCTGTACCCGAGGGGACATCAGAGACCACCTCGCTGATGGTGCTCTATGTCCAGAACCTTGAGGAATATGACCACCCATGAGTATCAATAACTATGGCTCCATTTCACTATCAGAGAAACTTTCAAGAGTGGGTGGGGAAGTAGGGGTAGGGGATCAGAATCTCAGGGAGGCATGTGCGAGGGAAGCACCTGGCATTTGAAAAGAGCCCCTGGCTAATTCTGATATGGCCTCATGTCATCAACTTCCACTATCTTCCAAGGATCACTGAGTCAATCCCTACATTTTCAATGATGAGGATCTAAGGCCTTTGCCCAAAACAAAATATCTCGCTATTTTCAGGGCAGGTGGCAACCTCCCTCCCATGGGCAGTCGAATGAGGGGCCCTGGAGGAACCAGAGAAGGGAGAGTCTCAAAGACGGGTTAGAACACTCGGGTCTCAGCTGAAACTAAATTTCCTCCCTTGGGTCCTCTTTTTGTTTGTGGAATTCACCAGGATTTTTCGCCTTCATACCTGCATGTTACTTTTGGCAACAAAGGATGCCTAAGGAACTGAGAAGCAGACACAAGCATTGATCCAATCTGAACAGATTCTCACACCTCAAAATAACTTTGCAACATTCTTCAGACACTTTCAGCTGTTAACTAAAGAACCAAGAGTTTATTTTTATGGAGGTATTTTAGAGAAACAACTAACATTCACTCCTTCCTCTGTTCTTTCTTCCTCTGCAGGGACGTGAAAAATCTACATTGCCCTTTTCTCCAACAAGACAGAGGATGATGAGCAAACCTTTGGTGGGCCATGCGTGTTAAGAAACAAGAAACATGTCTGTAAATTGTAGAGCAAATCTTCCCACAAACCTGAAAACCAAATAAAATTCCCACCGATTTAGACATCAAGGCGTCCTACCTTGGGGGATGTGAAGGTACATTTGAGTTTCCGGGGCACTCTCTCGTGGGCCATTTCAGTCCATTCAGCAAGCATATCATCACGGTAAGCCAGGGAAACGTCCATGGAAACTTCTGCATTTTCTCCTATTAGAAAAAGGTTGTACAACTCAGAAATGGCTTCTGGGAAGACAGCTTGGAAATGGTGCAAAAACTCCTCTAGGTTCTGCCATGGAAACCAACAAGACAAAATATAGTTGCTCCTATCACACCCCAAACCTGAAGACTTAAAAAAGTCAGGATGAATGTCTAAGATGGATGCTGGTGCCTCTCCCATGACGACTCTGCCAAGGAGTCAAAGGGCTTCCACTCAACTCCTCCAGAGGTGGTGGGGGTCTCACTCTCTCCGAGGCAGCTCCGACGGTCAGGTTCTGAGCCACAGGCAGCACTTACGCTTCTGTAACTTGCCGCCCTGGTCCTCCATCGGAGGCACATGGAAGATGAGGTTCTTCTACAGAAGTGTCTTAGATACTTGAAGCCCATATCTCATCTGCCTTGTTTTTCCCCTTCTCTGATAAAAATGACAGAGTTTTTCAACCACGCTTCACAGATGTGATTTAAACACCTTTGTTGCTCCCTTTTGGATGCATTCTAGTCTGAAAGCATCCTTTTTAAAATTATCCACCAAGAAGCTTTCAAATATAGGATCTGCTGTTTCTCTAAAACTTAAAATCCCTCTCTGTGTTGGGGACAAAGTTAACGTAAAAGGTGAAGGGTTTTTCCAAAATTCAAGACTTATACACGGATAGGAATATAATAATGAGCACATAATTGTACAAATGAATGTTCACATATACTTCCACCTCAATAAGGGCCATGAATGGGTTTTAATCACCACAGAAATCATTAAGGAGATTAGATTTTAAAAATTTGCATCTATTTATTTTGTCTGTTTTATACCATGCTGAGCAAGTTCAAGAACAGAAAAGTCTTTTCTAAAAAAGCACAAAAACACAGACCACATTTCCAAAATGAGTGGAGAGCCAGCTCCCCTGGGGTTATGAGATGGCCCGTTTCTAGGCTCTGGAACCTGAACACACACAGGTCGCATGGGGAACCCCTAAGAATAACTGCTGTCTAGAAAATTAGGGCGTTTCTATCCACTGGCGCAGTGTGGCTGGAAGCCTGTTTGACAGTGTGGTATATCCCTGGTTCTCTGAGGAAATCCAGGAAGGGGAAGAAATAATGCAAGGAAGAAGGGATTTGAGGCCATTCAGATATACAGAAACACTCAATGAACATCAGTACCCCCACTTTATTGATATTATTTAGATCCTCAAACATGGTAAATTGGCCATTCATGTTTTCCTCCTTTACTGATAAGACAACAAAGATGCTAAACATGGGGGAAAAGTGATAATGACATGAGCAGACCAGAGATTGCAACAATTTTTTTAAAGATGAAAAACAGAGGAAGTAGGGCTTCCTGACAGCCACGAAGATGGGCGCAGCCTGAATTCCCACAGCAGGAATATTTTGCAAAAGTGACCGAACATGCCCAGTAGACCCCAAGCCACACAGAATTTGAAGGCACCAGGTGTTGCAGTAAACAGAGGTGAGGGATGATGCTGACAGCAGGGTAGCTGGGTCAAAGCCTGCCCACAGAATCGTTGGACCCCCAGTTGTCCTACATCTGCCTATCTCTGCACAGTTTGAGGAGAGACTCTGGATTTGAGGACACCAGGCACTACAGAGACCCAGGGCTGAAAATGGGGAACAGTAAGAGTCTGTATAAAAACTGGGGTGCCCAGTTTGGCAGAAGCAATGCTCAGAATTAGTATATCTTCTTGATTAGGGGCCAGGCTGGCTACAGCTGCTTCTTGCTTGACAGCCTTGGTGGTCAACAGAAAGAACTGGCCAGAGCTCCAATATTAGGTATCAAGACATTTCCAGCACCACAGGACTCAAGAATCAAATCTGAAAAGCTGTGCAGAAATTATCCATTCACATATTGTGCTTCTTGGAGCCCTGGGGTTCAGAGCTGTGCTGACCTTAGGCATAGGTGGGGGCAGGGCTTAATCTGGGACCCACACTTTTAAAAGGTCTGGCTTCTGGCCCTTTTCTAGCTGTTCCTTTCCTCACAGGACAGAAGACCCTGAAGGGAAGGGGATGTGCCATGCAGAGCCTAACTCCTCTCCCAACTCCTAGAACATGCTCCAGGAACACGGGACCCCAGAAAACCCTACCCAGACAGCTCTGGGCCCACCTCCACAGATTGGGAGGGGCCTCTTCACCAGATCTGGCCTCCCCGGGGGAACTCTACAACCACTTTTGCACCCTTGGGCTCAGGAGTAGCCAAGGGCTGCTATTTCTAGAAAGAATATGGACACAGATTGAGCTTGGAGGTTGGTGTGTCCACACACAAACATGCAGCACCCTCTCTGTATGGGATGGAGCCAGGGATGGAAAGAAAGGGTATCTAGGGGTCCACACTCCCTGGCCAGTTATATTTTGGCACTGAATTCTAAGGAGTCCAAGAATCATAAATTCAAACCTAGCTTTCCAGTTTATCTGAAAGTAAATTTGTTAAAATTGGACAGTGGAACTAATTTAAATTAACAGTTGATTGGCCTGATTTATCACTTTTCAATATTTAGACATACGGGCAGTCATGCCTTCATAGGGACTCTTGCCCTGGGCCCCACAGATGTTAGGGGTGGGCCTGGTTCACAGTAGGTCCCTCAGCGAGAGGGAAGGCCAGGCAGGTTCATTGCCTGGCCTGCTCCCAGTCTGAAGAGTTATTCCTGTCTGTTTTAACAGTTTTAAAAGACGCCGTTAAAAACAAACAAAAATTTTAAACACTATTTTCATGTATAATTACTCCATATTTAGTTCCCTGACTTTCACTAAAATCACCTTATTTAATTTTCCCAACAAATCCATGATGTAGGCATGGATAAGTGAACTGAGGACCTCAGATGTGAACTTGTCTTGAGTCATATTGTTGTTGGTAAAATGAGGCAGACAACTATTCTGAAAACACACTAAGACAATCATCTTTTTTATATTGCTTAACAAAAACTGACCAACTTGTGATGAAAGAAGCCTCTCAAACTCGTCACAAAATGTGAATATGGAAGTATTTAATAAACAAAGGCTCCATGTAAACGTTCTCTCCTATAGTCCTCACATCCATCCTATGAAGAAAAGGTTATATAAACTGCCCAAGAATACATGGCTGGTAAATGGCAGAGCTGGGACTTAAACTTTGGACTGGATCACCGCAGAGCCCCGCTTCCCTCTGCTAGTTTTGTTGGTAGAAAACAACTCAAAAGTAACAGTTGACTCAACACACTACATGCAAGGGGCCATTTGACTCTGACCAACACCCTTTGCAGCTCTCCACAGGGAACGAACACATAGTATTCTTGGGATGCAGCGAGCAGGGTTTGTATTAGGTCTGGAATTCTCTAATCTGAGTTTTGAAGGGAAGAACTGCTGAAATCTACAGGTACCATTTCAGAAAACTGAATGGAAAAGTGTGATGCGATCCAAACAGCATGGAGCTGGAAGCCCAGGACACCTGGGTTCATGCTGTGGCCCTAAGTACATGCATGGCCCAGGGCCAGGCTGGGTTTGCATGAGGCAGTGAGCTCCATCTATTGCAGGCAGCTGCTTTTAGCTCCGGCCCACAGCCATCGTGAGGCGTACATGTTCATGTTGGTCTTAACCAGAACTTCTGCTTTTTTCAAGAGAAGACAGAAACTCAGATTGTTATGAAACATCTCTCAATTTTTAAATGTCAGTAATGAATTCACTAAAAACAAAAACTAAACTAAAACAAAAAGAAAGAAACTCTGTGCAGTTCAGTTAATAAAACATCAGTTGACCCAAGTCGTGCTGGAGGGGACACTTTCCACGCTGCCCTCACACCACCATTCTGCTTTTCCATTCTAACGTCCAATAAAGCTTTCTGTTATTTTTCATGAACCTGATCACATGCGCTGCCTGATCCTCGCATATCGCCTGCTGCCTGTGTTACCATTCCTGAAGGGGATGTGCACGAGTCAGCTTGAAACTTCCCACCCCTGGAAACATCAGACTCTGGCTTCTAGAGCTTTGTGGTCTACAGTCACAGAGCCTTTGCTGTCTCTCATGGAGTACTTTAAGAACAGAAACCTCAGAAGAACAGCTGATTCAAGTGACCCTCTCACCTCTCACTGGACCCAGGGATGGACTCTCAGCCTCCTTATCCTGTTAGAATAGGACTTCCCTCTTAGGATTCTGCAATCATTACATTAATTACCACCTGAAAAATGCTTGGAGCAGTGCAGAAAGCATGAAGGGCTAGCTTTTCTTTTCATCATTTTATTAGGGAAGTAAAGCCTTATACCTACCTTTAATTCAAAATAATTACCAGGAGTCAGGAACATGGAACTTCCCACTATGAACCTCTACCCAAACCTAGAGCACAAAAGTCAGAAACAGGAAAGTGCTGGGCAGAGGAACCCAGCAAAGCTGTGAAGTCAGCCACCTGAATCATTTTCTCTCCTGCCTCCAATGGACTCGGAAATAAAGTTCAGCTTTAATGACTACATTGCGTGTAATAAAGCACCAGTTTCATGACTCCTGAGATACTGAGTTGGCAATACAATCCTCCTCCTGCCCACACCACCACCTCCAGAGATAATGAAAGTGAAGAATCCAATTTGAACTCCCTGGGAGAATGGCAGGAAGGCCAAGGCTAACTCTGGCACCTAGAGAACCCTCCCTATAAAACAAGGACACTGGTTATACCAGTTCCATAGGGTAGAGGTGTAAGGTATCAGTGTGGGGCATTTACAGATTTGAAATGCATGGTTCTCCACACCTGTGCCAGACCAGTAGCTTTAATAACCTATGAACTTTCCAAGCTTCCCGTTTCTCAAATGGCTTTGGAGATACACTCTGGTTAGCTGGAAAACACATTCAGAATACTGAGAAGGGAGGTGCGGAAAGGTACTGTGGTTCTTCACACTTACTATTTCCATCCTGTTATGGGGGCAGTGCTCTGACGTGAGGAAACCTTCACTAGGGTTCTGAAGGAACCGACTCCCACTGCAGAGTGTCATTACAGGTGGAAGGAAAGATCTCTGCCCTTCCATATCCGGAGGTGTTGACTAATCACATCCTTAGGAAGCATGTATCTCTGCACTAAACTGCCCCACCCTGCATCAGAAAAGCATTTGCCAAGCAGTTTTCCAAAGACAAGAGGAAAGCCAGGGAGGACAGCAAGTCTTTTGCATAAGCCAAAAGTGGTTGGGTGGGAACAAACAGCCAGGAAAGAGTCTGCACTCCCCAAGAAACCTAGGGCAGCTGCTTAATGTAAGAATGGACCTGGGGGTGTGAAGTGATGGAAGATGAGGCTTCACAGGGGAAGTCATCAGAATGCTTCACACTTACATGGGCATTTGCCAACCAGGAGAGTACAAAGACTATAGAGGCCAAACACATCTGCTTTTGAATTTTATCTTTATGTCTTTCTAGTTGAGTGACCTCAAATAAGTCTCAGTTTCCACCTCTGCAAGATAGAAATAGTGGGACCTACTTCCCAAGGCTATTGATGGGACCCCTTGGCCCACAGGCATTTAAAAATACCAGTTCTCTTTCCATCCAGTCCCAGGATGGTTCGGTTGACCAATTAACTGGAAATAAAGGGGAGGAAGGGGAGGGCAAGTTACATTAAGAGGAAATAAAGAATTATTTTATGGTTGTCAAAAGCTTATAGATTCCCTGAGAAACCTTGATTTTCCTGGGCTCTTGCCCTGGGAAAAAATTGAAGAGATTTAAAATTGCTCACATGCATTCCCACGTTCCATCAGGGAGCTGCCAGTCACAGAGGGTTGTTTGGGTAACCTCAGAAGAAGGCTGCACAGACCAGCCTCCTCCCAGCCTCCAGCAGACATATCATCTGGGGTTATTTATTCCAGAGCTCCTTCCCCAATCAAAAACTCTGACCTGGCTTGTATTTTCTTGACGCTTTCAATTAAGGAATAACAAAACCAACCCTGTTCTATATCCATGGTTAGGTCTGGCAAAAATGGACTCAGCTAATTACAAATTTGGCCCTGGCTGTTTTTCTTAAGATGCCCTACAGGCCTGGGTGTGAGCAGTTATAAAAATGAATGAGTCCAATTATTTTGCAAACCAGCCTAACAGTTTAGCTCACATTACTTCTCATTTTTCTTCATCATGTCCAGCATTTGCATTGTGGAGAAATATTTTCCACATGTAGAAGACATTTTTCTAAGCATTTTCAAAGTGGTCCCTTCCTATGTTCCAAAGCTAATTCTTGTAGTTGAAGTAAGCTAGGAGACATGATTAGGACAAGGAGGAACATTCCTTACATCAGGCCCTTTGCAGAGTGACATCTCCTCAGTTAGAAATCATTCACTGATCTCTACTGTACCCCTATTGTACTGCTTAGAGGCTGTACCTTTAGAAAAGTGGCTAGGGAAATCAACTGTAAACAAACGATCTGAAGGACCACAGAATATAGAAAAACTACATCAACTGGCGTTCACCAGATCATAGAGTAGCTCTCTCCCCTTAAAACTCAGCATTCTTGCCCTGAGGAGTCTTGTCTGGTCCCTGGATGCCAGTCACCTTATCAAGTTCAGATTTCCCTCGTTTATTTCAAATCTGCACATTCATTTCCCATTGGATATCTCTACGTCCATGATTCGGAACACCAAACCACTAAATGTGGTCATCTCTCTGCTCCTTGCATCTTGCTGATTTATTCCCCTCTCTCTCCTCCCTGCCACTCCCCTCGTTCAAAGACACCACCATCTCAGGCCTAGATGATTCAAGTATGTGCCCCATTCCCATCTGTTTTCCACACTGTAGCCAGAAAGATGATTTCTGAAATGCTTCTAATGCCTTCATATTGTCCTGAAAACGTTTAAAAGTTGAAACTCCTTAAAAGGCATAAAAGGCTAGTATTAGGCACCTACATAACCTCAGGTCACCTAGAATATAGCCTACCACCCCTCCTGGAGCTTTGGAAGACGGGTCAGAGTTCAGGGGCTGGAGAACCGTAGCCCATCTGGCACCTTGGTGCCTGTGCAGCAGTGGGCAGGGCGTCCACTTCTCAATCTGCACATGGGGTATCGGCGATGCCGGCCCCCTACGGCTGGGAGGATTAAATGAGATAATGAGCGCAAACTGCTCAGCACAGTCTGGCATATAGGAAGCACTCAGTAAATGCTGACAGCTATTTTAAGATCACTACTTAAGGTTACCTACCTGGGCTGCACTCAGGGTCCCTGCTGGTACATCACATTTTTTAAAAGGTGCCTCCTTTGAGAGGGTGAATTACAAAAGGGCTTCTCTTCCTCTGGGATGCAGACAGTATCTGCACCCCCCACACTCATTCCAGACTAACTCCTGCTCATCCAGGATTCCGTGAATTAATTTCCCACTTCCCTCACTCGCTGACACTTGATGAGGTGCCGCCCCTCTTCCTCCCACAGTACCCTGTGCCTCAGGCTGGAACACTTCTCCCATCACAGTGTAACCCCCAGCCACCCGACTGCTTACCTTCCTCTCCCTCCCTCCCCACAGCCCCACTATGTTCCTGAAAGCGAGGGACTGCCTCACTCTTGTTCACAGCTCTTATCACCTATGCCTTTATACAATAGCTATTTGTTAAGTATTTGTCAAATTAATATCATCTTCTTTCTCCAAATACTTTACAACCCCAAATCTCCTGTCACGCTATCACTTTTATACACCACATGTGTGGTCTGTATATAGTTCGCTCTATTTTGGTGGCATTCACACTTCCTTTTCCCAATGCCTGCTTCTCTTCCCCTACCCCCGCACATATGTATACACGTGCACACATGTAGTCACACACACACATGCATGCACAACCGTCAGAGAAAAGGGTGTTCCTTAAATTTGCCCCAGTGGTCCTGTCAAGGAGCAATGTGCCTATTCTCCAGGGCCAAATGGAAGGGAGCTTCTAAGGGAAGCGATCCTGAGGGATTTGCCACCTCCTTTCCTCCTCGCTGTCTGAATCACGATGTGGGGTTGCACTGATGTTCTGCTGGGGATGGGTAGTGAGGGCAAAGGAGGAAACAGGATGTAACCCCAGGGACTAGAAACCAAAGAGTTCTCTGAGTTTAAGGATTAAGCAAAGTAATAAAAGGGGTGGCCTCTGAGATCTGTACCATGCCTGTCCGAGACTATAGGGATGAGAATAATTGGGGCTACTTGCAAGAGATTCCAGGGAAGAAAAATTGTGAAGCACTCATTTGAATGTAACATATCATGTTCCTGGTAATCTACTCAAGCCCACTTGGCCGGAAGTGGAAAAGAAGCCCATTAGGAACTGAGAACCCCTAACAGTTGGCGCTGCCAAGATGGACTCTGTATAATTCTGCAACCCCAGTACTAGACGTGCCGTCCAATTCATTTTTCCTTTATCAAATACTTTTAAGCAATTACTAGTTTCCACGCATAAGAGCGGAGGATAAAAAAGAGATACAAAGCAAAGTCATTGTCCTCAGTGGTTCTCAGTCAAGTAGGGAAGGCAAGCATATACATAAATACATATAATTCCATGTGGTTAGTACTACATTACAGTACATATAAAGTATACAGTCAGCACAAAGATGTCAAGCATGCTGGGTTGAGGGTCAAAGAATATAGCATCGAACACGTAATCTTTCGGATCACCTCATCGGAAGAAGTGATGCTTAACTGCGAGTCACAGGGTGAGTGAGTTCGCTAGGTAATGAAGTAAGAGAAGGAACTGCAGGCAGAGGGAGTTGCATATGTAAAAAGTCACGGAACCACAGTCAGGAAATCAGCTAATTCAGTATGGTGGAAATGGAGAAGTGGAGAGAAGAGGTGAGGCTGGAGAGCAGCCAGGGTCTGATGACAAAGGCAAGAAGCTTGTCTGAATGCTGCGGCATTTTGTCTGGAAGGAGGTTAAAGCACGGAGATCCAGCAGCTGTGTGAAAGGCAGGCTGGGGTGGGGCTGGGGGGTGGAGAGGTGGGGATCCTGAGGAAACGGAGGCCCACCGCACCCACACTGTTCTCAGCATGCTTAAGGTTAATTCATCTTGTAGAAAATACTACCAGAAGGACTTCCCCTGTTTTCTAAGGAATCTGAACTCAACAATGAACCAATCTTTTCCTAACAAAGCTAGAAAATTCAACCAGCCAAGCTGGCAAGTGTTAAAACACTGGAAAGCAAATGTGGCAACACCTCTTTCCTATTTGACCATCATCAACATAAATGTGAGTAGAAAACAAACTTGACAGCCAGGGAGGAAAACACACAGTGGGCTCTTTGCTTTCTCCCCAGGACACGGCCAATGCACAGGGCGTTTAGAAGAGCTGATCTGATGGATACAAAAATCTACCTGCCTCTCTCTCTCTCTGAATGCAATTAGAGAAGAGGGCTTCATTCACACTGAATCTAAAAATAGATGATGAAGGAGTTCACAGACTGGCAGCTGTGTTCTCATACAGTAATCAGGAAAGGAAAGGGATGGCTAATTTAACTTAACAACTTCCAAAACACAGTGCAGAAGAAGTCCAGGATAAAGAGAAAACACAAAGGTCAGCTCTTCAAAGAGCTGGAAGAGGAATGGGGTCACTCTGTGGCAGCTTATTTGTCCTCCCCAAATCCTGATGAAACTAGCTAAGTATTTCGCCCAGATCTGCCCAGAGTCCGGCAGTCAAGAGCTCTGGCAGATGAAGCTGCTAAAGAAATCTAGGCAAGACCAGGCAGAAGGGCCAGGACTGGCCCTCTTTTAACTTCCTCATTCATTACCTGGACACCAAGGAAACTAAAAGTCCTACATTTTCTAGATAAGATAAATAAGCGCTTCCCCCCCCCCCCCGCCCCCCCGACTCCTTCACCGTATCTAAATTACACTCTGCCTACCCTGGAGCAGGAAAAATAATGTCTCCAGAAATAAACATGAATCATTAAGGGGGAGAAACCAGGTGTCTAACAGACATGAACCATTTCTTCCGTCTCCTCGATCCTCCTCGGTCTGCCCTGCCCAAGGAGGGGATTATGGCTGGGCTTCAGAAGGAACACGGCAATGCTTGTGGCCAGGAAGCAGGCTCCCTCTGCACTCTCCCACAGGCTGTGTGAGCTCTCAGCAGCGCTGCCGGCCAGCTAAATGTCAGATGGCTGCACCCCAGCATTCCCGCGCCGCACTCCATCCATCGCCCTGGTGACTAAGCTGTTTCAACAGCTGTGTTATTGCTGGAGTCAGGCCAGTGTTCTTCACACAGAGTATTTGTTTCGTGCAGCTTATGTAGGGAATTACTGCATTCGGGATTTGGGGTTCTATTTGCAGTTCAGGTCCTGCCCTTGATTAATCAGCGAGGACTGTCCCTGAGCTCGAGCTCTGGGCAGCAATGGGACAATACTGAGCTGCCAGCCAGGCTTCCAGGAGATAGATTCATAACACCACAAAGAGGGCAGAGAAGGCATGTGAGTCTGTGTGAGAGACAGAAGAAGCATAACCAAAAATCACGACCCTTGCTTGAGCCCTGGAAGACCTCCCCTTGCCCCTCATGCAAAATAAGCCACCGGTGCTAACCAGCTAAGGCGCTCGTTCCTTCTGCTCTTCCCCTCTGGCCAGCTCTGTCTTTCCTTTGAGATAATTTCTCTTCCGTTCAGGTGTTGTTGGCACCCCCCTGCCTCTGTTGCTGCATGCATCTCCCCACAAACTTGCCCCTGAGCTCTAAGTCTGGGCAGCATCCTTCTGTGTACTCCATCCTCAACCCCTGGCCTCCCCTCCTCTCAACACACAGCTTACCGTCATTTATGTCCCTATCACCGCTAAAGCAAGTTGGGCCTGCTGACTTGTTCATCTCCCTCACCACCCCACATCTCAAGCCTCTTGCTCAGCATGGCAGGTGCTCTAACTGCT